>DWTT01001908.1:0-10788 GCA_018250895.1 Carterocephalus mandan | reverse complement strand
ATACAGGATAGCAAACGAGCTTGCAGCACCACCCATCCGCTGCCGCCCATGACAACTGTGACTGACTTTGAATAATAATATTTAAATAATATTTAAAAGCTAGCTATAATAATATTTAAAAGCTAAAGTACTAATGACTGGTAGCAGTTTTATATGAAGTGATCACTCAGTGAATCCTTTATTGACAAAAACAAACAAGTTTAAAAACACTTTAAATAAGTATTTTATTAATATTCGGTTTGATAAAATATTTATTTTAAGCATCGATATGAAAGACACAAAGTTGAAAATCATTGATTTTAAGTCTAATATTTATTACATAACAAAACAACGGGTGAAAAGTTGGTGTACTACACACCTCTGTCTACTGGTAGGTCAATTTGACTTCTTTGAATATGCAGACAAATATGAAGTCGCGTGCCATTAAATAGTTTCAATGAAGCTACATCTCTTATTTCTTCTATCCATTTATCTATCAGCCTTTGGAGGTCATATGTTTGGCCTCGAAGGCCTCTCTCGAACCGATCCTGTGTCTTCTGATCAATTGGTTTCCCGCCGTCTTCTTCAGGTCGTCCTGGGACGAAGATCAAAGGGATACATGTACTCCTTTTTTCGAGTCTGGTAGTCCATTAGAGGACTTTTCTTCCTCACAGGTTATCAGTCCTTCGAATGACGTGGACAAACAACCTAATAACATCAGCCAAATTAGATAGGTACTCCTGCTTCCTTTTTCTTTGCTTGTAACATGCGTTTGATTAATATTCTTTGAATTATCTCTATGATGCAAGACGCACATCTCACGACCAATGAGACACTGGATATAGCTAGGAGGCAAGTTAATCAAAGGTCTATAGATTAAATGTTACGACACAGTTCAGTCGTTCTTTTCTGTTACGCTGTAAGTAGTAAGTTGTTGAATGAGCTTCCTTCAGCCTCCTCCTCAAAAAAGATTTAAAAAAAGCTCTCCTTCAGGGCCAGCGATGAATTGTCACCTTCTAGTGGTACTCGTGTCCTTAGGCAACGGTGACCACTTACCACAAGGTGGTCTGATTGTTCGTTAGGCTTATAGTTACGAGTATTTACATAAAATAATACGAGATACTGTTTCTTTAGTAATCAAAGAATAGAAGATAACGGATAGTAAAATACCTTTTGACGATCTTCCATAAAGAAAAATCACTCAACTGTAAACAATCGAATTGTTAGAGAAGATAATTTTCAACTTAATTGAAAATCTGAAAACATTATAACACATATGCCAAATTCACACTTGTTTTGTACCTACACTAGAGAAATCGATAACCTATCTCCATCACATTTGGCTTAATTTCACGTGAAAACCATTAAAAAGCTAAATTATTCAACGATAATAATATGGTCAACTAACAACGAAGGATGTGTTTGATCCCGGTTAAAACCACTATAACCAAATTTAAATGACTAATTTGATACGAATGTTAATCAAATACCTACTATAGGTATAGTTAAAAGAACATGACAATTAATGTGGTTGCTTGTTAATTATTTATATCAAATGAAATATTGCCTGCGGGTTTGATATTTTCTATCGATGACATCAATATAATTTAGTTAATTGTAATTTATTCTACAACTACCAGCGATCAAGGCGTATGTTGGTTACGTTAATCATATAGCACGTCCCTCCATCTAGGAAAACATGCACAAAATCTACGCGTTCTTTCAAAAAAAAAATATATACGCGTTCGTTCAAAAAAAAAAAATACGTAGCTTGCTCTGATGGCAGAGCAAGGTGACGCTACAACGGTCGATGGTAAAGTGACACTCTCGCTTGAGTTTGTGACACTTTCCATAATATAATGTACTAGCAGACGCCCGCAGCTTCGCTCGCGTGGAATTAGACATAACAATTGTTTCGTTTATACCACAGAACAGATAAATGAGGGTTTATACCTAGTAATATTATATAGCAGAAGATGCAGCTTTGTAATGGTGAAAGAATTTTTGAAATCGGTCCAGTACTTTTGTGTGAAAACATTACAAACAAATGTTTCCTCTTTTTAATATTAGTATACATGAAACATTATCACTTGTCCTAATTGAGTCTTGTTCAAAGTCAGTCACAGTTGTCATGGGTGGCAGCGAATGGGTGGTGCTGCAAGCTCGTTTGCTATTCTGTATCCATAAAAAAAAAATGTACATTTTAGATGCCATAAATACACAACGATCCATTAATAAATATTTATCTACCGAATAAATGACACGTATTGGCAGCAAATTTTTCGCGATCGATAAGTTTCGATTGGATTCGATTGAATCAATTGGAATTTTAAAGCAACTTGTATCAGCTAAAGAAATTCGAAGTAGCGTTCGACTAAAAGTTTTCAACAACAGTTCAAACATTCTGTGGTGCGACATAAGAGGTTCCCCTCTCAGAACGAGCCGTCTTGCGGTCTTGCCGACGGATGCATTAGATCGATTGTTTTGTATAATCAAGTGCGATGGGAAACGTTAGTTTGAAACTGGCTATTGGCTACTGAAACCACGTATGTATAAGTATGTACGACTATTCGTAAAATAGAACATTTCCCTAGTTTCACGACATTCTGGTTCACAGTCTGAAACGTTTCGATGATAATTTAGCCATTATGTTTATGTAGTAAGTTGTACATTGGAAGACAGGCTGAACGTGAAAAGCTAACGAAAACGCTGTCTACCATCAGTTCGAATATTCGCAAAATTATATTAGTAACAATTTTAATAATCTATACTGATATTATAGTATGAGAGTTTTTTTTTGTACTCTTGTTTTTTGTTTATTTGCTGTGATATGTCTTGGAATAAAAAAAACACCTTTAACCCATATACTTTTTTTATTTGAACGTTTGAAGTTACTCCACGCAAGCGAAGCTGCATAATATCTATTAGAACGTTTGAGAAAAAAAAGTAGGTATTATAAGAGGCTACAAAGTAAGTACAGTATATAGAGGTATATTTTAGGTTCCGTTGTAAATAAGGAACCCTGATAGTGTCTGTATGTTGGCTGGTTTTTACACTAATTAAAATCGCCTGGTTTTCTAGCAGTTAACAACCTGTTATTAGGTATTGTACGTCGTGTACGTCAGAAATAAATGTCAGCGTGAAAATATTGTTTTGTACTTATGTTATCTTAAGCTGCCACCATCGCTTCTTTCATCTGAAAGTACTAATCTTAAAATTAAATTAAATTGAATTAGTTTTTGGCTCACTTCAAGCAATGTATCATTCTAACTTAAATTTCACGGCCTGGAAGTTAATGGGGTGAACAATAATTTTAAATGCGCTTCGCTTTAATCGTTTCTTGAAATATTAACTAACACCCGAAATGCCTGGCAGAGAGAATTTATACTATTGAACAATTTAGTCGTGAGAATTAACTTTAATTATTCCATAAATTTAAGCAAGCAACCCTTACATTATTAGCATTCACTACGCAAGTACACTCGGAATAAAAGGGTCCAAATATTTCAGGTCAACCAATTTGTAGGAAAATTGCAAGTTTAATTTCTTCCAGTTAAGAGTCCATTTCGCTTGCTCTTTGGCTTTAGCTTTGTCCTCACAATTAATTTATATGAGGAAATCTCCATTTCGTGACAATGTTACGGCGTTTACTTACGACTGGGACTTTTGTTATTTTTATTTGTACTTTATTAAAAAGCGGGTGAATGTTATGAGTGAATTGTTTAAAACTGCTTTGCGATTTACTTCACTTTGAAATTCTTAGCGACTTTATTTATTATGACCGCAATTAAATTTTCATTATTGCGCCAACATATAATAACTAACTAAACTAGACACGTAGTTTACGGTGGCTCAAATATAATCTTAATTGTATAAAACAAAGTATGTAATGAATATGTAAGGTAATGCTTATCATGTCATTGTCCTGGACGAATCATGTTGGTTGTCCGTAGTCCTACTACAAAGAGATTTTACCAACATTACACAATACTTTTAACAGACTGTTAGTAAAAAGAGCTCGCAATTAACAGGTAGTTATTTAGCACCTGATTGATCTATTAAATTCTCTTCAATACTGTTAGCAGCGTATCAGAGGTAGAAGTTGAAAGGCTTACCTGCAACTCATAGGCGTCCCACTATTGGGCACGGGTCTCTACCACAGCCACAGCAGAAGAAGGTCTAGCTTGAGCATACGGTGATCGATTCAATTATTGTTTTACAATTTGAAAACAAGCGAGACCGACGACGAGACGACGGAAGCGCCTATGAAGTCTTGCTAAAAGCGTCACCCGTCACACACCGACCATGCCCGACGTTGCTTAACTCATTCGCTAACCTATTATCGCGAGCCGTAGCTATGAGCGCTTCAACCTCGCTTGACCGGCCTAGCTCCAGTAGCTCCTGCGAATTTGTAGGCGCCCGCGGGAGTGATCAATCAGGCGACCGGACCGTTGTATCCGAACTTTCGCTTATCTCTACCCACTATTTCATGTGTAATGTTCTTAGAAGGGACGATGCTTCTTATTACATGGCTGTTTGGAAAATCACCAACGAGTGTATTTATACCTACTTAAATATTGGACTCCACAACACCATATAACTACCTCTTTATCGCTTCTTATCCACCAACATAACCCTTTCTATATCCCACTGCTGGGAATGGGCACGGGTTCCGCGTTTCGGGATGTGCGAAGTTAGGCCTAAGTCTACCGCGCTAGCCAAGTACAGATTGGCAGACATCACATGCCTTTGAGAATATTATTCAGAACGGTTCAGGTCCACTGTTACAGCGACTGACATTAAATTTATTATATCATACTTATGTAACATAAGTAACTCAAAAAAGTTATTGGTGCGTGCCACTTCAATTTGAACCCGGACCCCTCGAGTCAAATGGCAACTGGGCTGTCACAGCTGTTCTTTATATATTCATGGCAACAAGTACTAAACATAACAGTTTAACGTCCATAACTTTCCATTAACGTCGAGAACCGCCAAATATCGCGGTATGGGCGGAAAGTTTTCAAAATAAACATAATATACCAGAGCACACTCGAAAGTTGTTCGAGTACAGATAAATGGGCTACTTGTTACTGCAGACTTCGCTCCAGTTGGCCATCACTGAAAGTGACTCACTAACCCCCACAGAAATATGTGGCTACTAAATTCAATATTGGATTTACCAAAGTGACCTGATTATGTCGTTTAATTTTTTCTCAATATCCTTGAATAAGATTCATAAAAGAAAAATAGGGATATAAATTTTACCCCTTGGTAGCAAATTTTTACAGACTTACTCATCATCATCATCGTTAATTTGTCACTTTCATTCAATTCTGAATTTAGTTCTTTGAATAAAGCAAACAAAATACTATAACTAAAGCAATTATGTATAATAACTAGATTATAACTAGATAATAACCTTATTATTTATTAACAGTACAAAGAACACTTAAAATATATGGCAGAAACCTTTCATTTCAACCAGTATCGTTATGCTAAAAGCTACGAGTACAACTCTAACCTCAAGTACCACTGTTTAACGGGATAATAAAAGAGGCTATAAAACGTAAAAGATTTGCTTTCTAACTACGCCCCAGGTAAACAGCAGACGTGCCTTGTCGATGCGCGTGATCTTGTAGTACTAATTCCACTCCATTTGCGGGTACAAACAAATTCGGGCCTCGTGTGCTATGATTTTTCGTAACGAGCCTCAATAGGTACGTAAATTAATTTGGATAGCGGCCTTAATGCTAACGAGATTTGTACTCTAATTTGCTCGGCTTTAGAGCAAAGACGTGTTTCCTTACGACGGGATTCCCGGGAGTTATTTAACTAATTTTACATGCGGTGCAAGTTTTAACCCCGCCGCAGTATGTTTGCGTTACCGCTGTCGCGGGAACATCACAATCTTCGCTGAACGAGGCTGTGCGAAGGAAAGATAACTAGTTCGTAAGGGTGCAGACTTACTAAATCTGATAATATGTATTCTCAAATCAATTAAGAATTGAATTGAAATAGAATATAAAGTAACGCAAGTCCTAGTCACTGGGATGAGTTCCAGGCTACTTGAATGAACAGCTTATGATTTACGATAACGTACAACCGTGCTATTAGGAATAGAGAGAGAGAGTTAGTATATATGCATTAAATCTTCTTCCATTCATCCATCCATCAGCCTTTTAAAGTCCACCGCTGGACATAGGACTCCCATAATCGGTTCCACTCCTCCCGATCCTATGCCTTCTTACCCACTGACTTCTTCAAGTCATCAGTTCATCTAGCTAGTTGGAGGGCGTCCTGTGCTCCGTTTCCCGAGCCGTGGTCTCCACTCGAGAACCTTGCTAACTTATCGCTTGTCCGTCCTACGAGTGACGTGGCCATTGCCATTCCAGCTTGCGTACTCGACGAGCTCGAATATTATTACTTAAATTGATAATATTATTATATCACGTAAGCATAATATTATTATACAAATATTATTATAATGAGTAAAATTGTCTCGTGTGCCACAGACCTATGGATTTGCGCCAAATACAAACACTCATTCAACTTCCTCCGATTTCAACTGCGAAGACTTCGCAAATCAAAGGAACTTTTGTAGTTTTAATTCATAAGTTCAAAGCGTAATAAAACCCTCTGAAGCAATTTTAACTTATGTAATTTAAGTAATTTCAACTTCTCGATCTTAGATCTACTCGTATTTAAAGCTAAAATCGAGATGATGTACCGTTTGAAAGGAATTACAGAGAAGGTGACGTTTTATGACCTATGTATACATTGCAATAATCCTTTCTTAATCCCATGGTTGGGCAAGACTCCCACTCGAGTTCGATGGCCGCCGGGCTGTCACCGCTGTCAGTCAACCACATATTATGTTATGTCACTATATCTCACAAGTATGTACCTATATCTTAATTTTATTTCGATACATTATCCATTCCATTGTTTAATTTCATACCTAAATTAGGTTAGTATGCATTTTCTGCTTTAACTACCCATTTCTATTTCGCTGCATTTTGTGAAACTATTATTAAACGACCTTTGAAATTAAACTGGAGCGAGCAGGTACGGTAAGCACTCAGTAAATTCCAAGAATCCACTACATTTTATGTCCGAGCGATTGTCTTAAAGCACCCACTCAGACGACGATAAATAATCCTAGGTAATAAAAGCCGAAATAGGAGAAGCCGGGCAAAGAATAGTCGCAACAAGGGGCATATTATTCAGTGTCAGCTCCGGGACGTGTCTGGTAATATATGTTTTAATAAAAGGGTTTCAATTCGCACCCGAACATACATCACGCGAAGAAATCCGAAGTATCAATAATATCACAAAGATCTGCCATTTATTATTCATCGGAGTCAGTAGGTCGGGTGGACCCTTTTTTGTTGATTAAAAGTGACGAGCAAAAACGTAGATATACATATATACGAGTAGAACATACTGAATACCAATTCATGTTGATATGAAATTAACTGCCAGCCTGAATGAAAATTATTACGTCAATAAACGAATCAATCCGCATTGGAGCAGTGTGGTGGAGAATGCTATCGACTGTGACTGTGGGAGGGATCTGTGCTCACAAACGAATTTTGATATTCTAATATTTTGTAAAATAATTTAAAAAAAGAAGGTAATTTTTGCCTTTAAATCTTATTTTCTCCTGCGAGCATGGTTGGTCTCAATTACAACTGATTTCTTTGTAATTGGGTCATGGCATATACAGGTGTATATTTTATGACATTTTAAGTATTTTAAGAGCGTTCAAGGGACGAACAGATACCCATAAGCTTAAACCCATAAGCTCTTTAATAACTCGGATGGATTATCTGACGATGAAGAACACTTATTTTTATACAGGACACACCGATTGCTTACTTCAAGTTCAAGACGCTTTCTGACTTCATGTGGTCAAATGGCAGCTTTTCGCTGTCGAACGTTAATTCGCAGTCGTAAAACTGCTAAACGTGGCATTTCTATATTAAGAATTCACACAGGGTTCTGTGATTGGCAGGGTACTATTCTTCTTCGAAAAGTGTTTGGATATAGACCTGATGTACTCGTATGAATCAAAAAAGAATGCAGAAGGTAAAGCCAGATTTTTTTTTAAAACAATTTTTCTCATTCTCAGTATTCTATATAGGACAAATGTATAAGGTTAAATTTTATTTTATTTGAAAAATGAAATCTCCGGTGTCTAGAGGCTATGAGTAGGGATTTTGTATTGTCTTTCTAAGATCAATAATTTAAAAAACAGTGCACTCGAACTCGAACAATGAGTGTATAAAAAAGATCTTCAATTTATTATTCATAGCATTGAGTGGGAAGGGCAGGTGAACCCATAAATCCAAGTATCGCCACTAAATCATCCATCGTAACTCCCGGAATGTGTGCGGTTAGCCTTTTTATTAGATTTGTTCGCAGACAAACTTGCGTGTTATTATTTGAATTTTGCGAAATGGAGCTCTTAATGAATTTCTTATAATCAATATTAAGCTGGATTATTTTGGTTTTCTTATTTTATTTTTTATAAGATAAGAAAATAAGAATTAGATTAATATGACACCCTGACCATGTTCTCACTACAAGATAATTGTTGTTATTAAGGTAGTTCCTTCACTCTCTCTAAATGGTTAGGTAACCTTCTAATATTAGACTTATGTTAGAAGGTATATCGGATAGCCGAAATAAAAAACTTAACAAAATGATTTATACTTTTAATGCTGGTATTTGTCAAATTATTTAGGCAGAATAAGTGCTACCCTCTATATGTCAATGATGCCAGTTGGTAACACTAATTAACAAGTGCACGGTGGTATTTAAATACATAAGCACAATTCATCAATATCTTGTGTATTCTTCGAATCTCTTGCATAATCTAATGACTCACTCTTTTTGTTTCATGAGTAGTTTTGTACTATCAACTTTTTGGGCAAGGGTCAGCTGAGGGAAGTCAAATGACTACACCACCAAGCTGCTCCAATACGGATTGGTAAGCAGCCGACGTCGGATGTTCACAAGGTTCTCTCCCCCGACGCTCATCGACAAGGTTTGACGATTATTTTACAGTTTAAGTTTTAGTTAAACACACCAACTGGACCAAGCGATACTGGTCGCTCATCCAGCCTAAGACGCTTTGAGCTATTCTGCTCATTCGACCCATTATAATTCATTTGTTGTCAGACAGACTTATTCATTAACTATGCAGGCCAAACCGACCTAAACAAAGAGCAAGGTGAACCACCATATACCAGCAACCAACGTACTGAAAGATCCTGTAAAAACGGTAATAGGACCCTCGTCACGTCGGACATCTTATTTATCTAGTCACGGCAAAATCATTGTTTCCTTTTTCACTGTGTTCTAACAGAAACGCGCCTTATTACCGCCCTTGGGTAACAGATTGAACCGGTGAACAGTCCATTGTCAACGATATTTGGCTGTGACGTTCGTTTCTTACCATCCATTGCCCAAAAAAGATACGTATTGTTCCAAAAGCGATTCTATGTGTTTTGTGAGCTTATTGTGTGTGGGGCTTATTATTCTATAGCGTTAAATGTGGTTTGATAAATTATCCGGGCCAAGGCCACGCAAGATTAATTAACAACTGAGTAATTCAAGCATGAAAAACGATGTTGATTGGTGTGATGGTTACACCTTTAAGATATTGAAAGTAAGATAGTTATATCGGACTTGTTTTTTACATGCTAAAACAGTTAGTAGAGAGACGTGATCTTGAATATTAAAAAATAGTGAGCATGGCTGGTAAATCTGATGGATGGATGGATGGCTGAAACAAACGTTCAGCCCAGTGATACACCCAAAACAATATTTATCAAGGTAATAATGACCCTTGCTGTTTGTTTTGTATTAATCGGGTGTGTCAATATTCCATAGCTAACATGTCAAACTGTGACATAGATGCATATTCTAAATAATGATATAAAAATATTTTAAAAAAAAACGCTTTTAATTTTTAATTTTTTTTTGTTTTTTTTCATGCATTGTCATCGGAACCCAATATGTGTGCCAAATTTCAGCTCGATAGCTTCAGTGGAAGTGGGTGAAATATTAATTGCAAGATTCTAGGACATACATACATACATACATACTTAAGTGAAGTTAAATAAAAGCTTTTAAAAAGTAGAATGAATAATTTGTCTTACCTAACCTACCTGCGTACTCTATAATAATATAACGTTTTGTTTTTAATATGGCTAATAGAATCAGTATTAAGAATAGGTAGGTACTTATAGTTACATTTGCCTACCTACCTTTAAAAGGTCTTTTAACCTGCATAAACTACATCGGTTCTTAAACAGATACATTTACAGTCAGAGTTCATCCAAAAATAATGGTAATATATGTTACGTCTTCATAACGGGCTTGCTCTTCCTAGTATGATATTACCCTCTAAATGTATGACGTCAGTTCGATACGTTATATTTAACTGTTTTTTTATTATTAATGCAAGTATAAAAGTCTATAAAAGTCTATAAAAATTTTAGGCTACCGTGATTGTGGAAAATGAAAACAACCCGATTAATAACCCCTTAAATTTTTTTTATTCAAAAACTATACAATGACGATAATATATTATAATGACTATAAATTATGACCATCATTAATTATATTATAAGAAATTTATATAAAGTGAGCTGGGGCAAGATCACATGGGGCATGTCGTTGGTTGTAAAGTACATAGGTATACAATTTAAAATAATTAGATTTAAAAAAAAGTGTGTGTGTACTTATGTACACGCGTTAGAAGTTATACTTCTTTGGCGTAACAAGATAAAAATCTTT
>DWTT01001907.1:0-10791 GCA_018250895.1 Carterocephalus mandan | reverse complement strand
TCTCCTAGTCTATTGAGTCTAGTTCAAAGTCAGTCACAGTTGTCATGGGTGGCAGCGGATGGGTGGTGCTGCAAGCTTATTATATCGATAAGAAATTCCTATTAGTCATAATTTAAATTACATAAAACGAAAATGCTCCGTCGCCAATGGGGATTAGGTACCTTTAGAATTGGCCTGAATGGTCCGTTATATTTTCGATTGCGTCATCGATCCACTTGATAACCCATGATTCTAATGAGTCGTGGTCTTCATTTAAGGATATCCCTCCGTCCTTTGAACTACGCACTTTCATTATCATTATCAGTGTTTAAACATGTTAAACAAATAATGTAAATAATGGTTCACATTACAATTCTAAATATTGTAACGATATATTTATATACAAGTAGTTTAAATTACTATAGAAATGTACGACATGAAATATACTACAGTAAATTTTAATATACTAACTAAAGTTAAAATACTTTGAATCAGAAAAGTACACGAGAACACGGTTAGTTACTGAACTTAAAATTTTCCCTAAACACGATAGACAGTAGCCATATCAAGTATCAATGCTTTAAAAAATAAACTACAATATTCTTAGCACATCATGGGCCAATGATGACGATTACCACGTCAAGTATACCCTGATCAACAATTTATAGCTCTCCTTAATCCAAGCAGGAAATTAGAAATAAGAATATTAACGTCGCTCCGAAGTTTTAAGACGGTACACGTCATTAATGACTCATTAAGCGCTCATGGGTTATTAATGTGGGTGCCAGGTTTCTGCTCGCAGGCCGCGCTTATGAAAACCAAACACTGCCTAACTACCCAACATAGAACATTTAAAGCACTTTTAGGACTCAGTTCGTAAAAGGTATACCTAGCTATTCATTTGAGATTTAAATAGAATTAGGTCTGAGAATAAAATTTTGTACATTGCCAATACGTGGATGAATTTCATACTGTTTTTATTTTTCAAATTCAAATAAATTCGCATAAAAAGGAGAAAAGTATCAATAAAATACTCTAGTTTTTTTAAGAAGTATTACTCGGAACGTTTTTAAAGTCAGGGGCTCTCAACGCGTACTTTATCTCTGCATCTTTGTTTCTCAGAGATGAAGAATAAATCCCCCTATTCTTATTAAATAGAAATACTCGCCTTGACTTTAACAATTCAATTTCACGCTCTTTTACTCGCTACGGATCTTGAGTTTAATTGAATTATTGGCTGCATTCGGAGTACTACATACCGGGTTTTACTGGGTCGGAGCAACCAGTAAATCGGAGCGAAACATATTCGTGATGTGATGAGGGCATAGTCTTCCAAACTGGCCAAGTGCTGGATTAGTATTCGCCTTAATAGATAGATAAAAACTAGTTACCACATTTTATATCAATGACATTATAATATCAAAAATCCGACATCAAAACTAAAAAGTAAGATATAACAATAAATTAGTTGCCACAGCTGAGGGAGGTCTAGATCATGCGAAGTATGACGTGGGTAAGTGACAATAGCCTGTGGCAACCCTAATGCTGTGGCCTTGCGGTGTCGGCTTTTACCCATCACAAGCGTCAGGCCACTGTATAGGTTTCTACACTGTGGTAATAGGTTAAGATGTTGTTGAAGAAACTTCACTGAAGTGAAGCGTACATACTTGAACACTACGAAGTAAACTAATATTACGGCTTCTTACTTTCACAACATAACGAATGGTTCACGGTGTGCATTCGTGTTGTAAAGGAATATCTTCTGACAAACCACCCTTATTACAACAGGTGCACCCATTTATTAGTAGATCCATTTAAATAAACATCTATAGTGTTTCGTATATCTATGATCGCTTATTGTGGAACGATCCGTGAAGTATCCTCATATTTTCCTATTCTTTTGCTCGAAGTCTGTATAAAGGCAATTTGTTTGGATAATGGGCGAAATCAATCCGATGAATCAAAAAGCACTTCAATTCACTTCACTTATACCAAGCGGTCGATTTTATGCGAAACACCCTGGGCGGTTCTGACCACTTTACCTATTAAAGTTTGTAGTACGATTGCACTTGATGAAATATTGAATTTTGGTGTAATTGATCGGACTTACCTTAAATGATGTTCATACAATCATTATAATATGCATGAAGCCAATGAAATTTTATTACGTTGACATTGGATGGAAATTTGATATTGCTGAACTTGAGTTTGTATCCACTACATTAACTTAAGCGGAACTACGGATTGGTACGAAAGTCAATCCGCAGCCCTAATTCTTTGGTGGAAAGAATAAATTTATTTGGTTCAGAAATTACAGCAAATGACATAAATATTAATCCGTACCATAAACTTATAACTACTTACAATTTTAAGTATGTACAATATGATTATATACAATATAGTTCAATTCGAAATAGTGTGGGCTCTATACTCCAGAGTACAGGTACAGGATTTCTTATGTACTCGTCACTATGTAAATTCCTTGGGCAGATATCAGGGTATAAATTGAAATAACATAAAACCTTCATCCAGCGTCTAACACTGTTGTCAAACTTTGTTTAAAAGCTAAGCCTCGTTTAATTTGGTGGACTGTGGTCAAACCCTGCTCATTCTGAAAACAGTTTTCTAACACATTAAAATCAAAATCATTTATCGTCATAACCAAGGACGTTGAAATCTATTTCAACGTCCTTGGTCATAACGATTTGTCGCAAATCTATACCAATAACATTATGAGGTAAGGGCTCAGCGGATTTTAACCTTTTTATGATAAGTTTGTACACGATGCAAGGTCGCACGAAACGGCGAGCCTCGGGCATAAATCGTGGCGGGAATCAGTTCGGAGCGATATATTATTCAGGCTTAAGGCCGCCTTATTGCTAAGTACTTTACGTCCAACATAGTTCTTATGAGATGATATTATTACGTCTCCTTTATTAGGTTTCTGTGAATCTATACATAATATACATAATTTTTATTTATATGTAAGTAATACATTTATCCAACAACCACAACGCTGCTATTATAAATAAGACTAGGTATTTGTTCATAAATCTTCTAATATACATACAAAAATTAATGTATGTTTGTCCGTTTTTTTTCGTATGAAATTTTTACGGCCGCAATGTCCAATACCACGCGAATAAAGCTGCGGGTGGCCATTGATAATATTTGAAAACTCGTTAATAAGCAGAAACGAGAATGCTAAATATTTTATTCAGGTAGAAAGTACGCTCTCAAGTATGCGTCTCTCAAACATCGTTGTTACAAGTTCGCCGGAGACTGTTACGTCACAAGTGGATGTATTACGTCATTATTTCTATTGTTATATCAATGAATGTATAAGTTGCACACCAGGTTAAAATAAAATTCAGGTTCGGTAGCCCCAAGATAGAATCCTCGATGGGTCCAAAATAAAACTACTTCACAAAATACATTAAACTATTTTTTTTATATAAAAAAATGCTCTGTTGTAAATACAACAGTTACTATATAGTAACACTAACACTAACAGGACTAACCATCACTAGCAGTCCGTGCCACTTATGTCTTCATACCTACTAACCAACAACTTATGTTATAATTACACTTCTGCTAACTAACTAACCATTCCCAGTCCATGTCCCTCTTGTCAGTTGGCCGGTAGTATCTACATTCTCAAAGGATCCCTTATAATTGAATTGGAAACATTCAGACGACAAGAAATTCACAATGAGCTAAACTGAAGAGTAACCTCTTAAAACATACTAATACAATGCATCCTACTCGACGATGTATTATAAAAATGTTCACATTTAGACTCAAAAGAATACTGTACAGAACAGAGATATGAGATGAAACATAGATATGAGGGGATACAACACCATTCGTAGCACAAAGGTCTACGAAACTTCGTAGCTTCACTGCTACGACGTAGAGGATTTTGTTCAGTTTCTTTTCCCTATTGTAGCGATGCCATGCGAGTAACAATGAACTACTATTTAACCTTTTTTGAATGGGTCAAGAAAAAGAATTGTGTGGTGTTCCATAGTTGAAAGTAATGAGATTTAATAGCCACATTTCTATGGACGTGCTTTATAACTCTTAACTCTTTGTTACTCGCCAATATTAAAATTCTTTTCGGATTAAAGAAATTGCAATTAAAACATAAGTAGACTCTACCTTCTCTGCTAGCGTTAATAAATAAAGTATACATAAATATATAGAGTTTATACATTATTAGCATGCTTGTTAAGCGAACATGTATTTTATTACTTTGAAATTGTTTATTCAATACATGGCACACTATGAATAAGGTGGACAAGAGAAGCAAGAATTGCAAGATACGCATTATTTTTACATCTTTAATAAAAAAACAATTGACTTAAACATAATATTTTCTCGTCCAAAAATAAGTAATCAATGTAATTGTATTAATTAGTCCACTTCTATTTAATAAATAATGTTAAACGTTGCTTTATCCCCTTTATATTAACAAGATCCAATTTGTATGCAGCTTTACGTCCAAAAGTGTATGATGCTGGTGTCATCGCCTTATTTTGGCTTCGTTCCCACTAATAATACTCTCCAAGTAGTTTACAACCAGTCTGAATAAAGAAAGGTCGTTAACCTGAGTCTGCATACAATTACCGCGTCTACAGATATCATATAATGATGTAGATGATAATAACTAGTAGACTGACTTGTAGACTTGAGACTGAATGATTATAGAGATGATAACTTGTAGATGATTATAATGATGATACCTTATACATGATTATAATGATGATATTTTCATTATAAAAAATATAATTTTAAATGGAACAGTCAACAAAATAATCGCCTTTAAAAAGTGTAATCGAAACACGCGTTTCGGTTTTAAAACAATTATCACCCAGACCACACCAAAACAATACCAAGTACCAGTATTGGTATGTTACAATTATATAGCTTGACCCGCGATTCAGCCCGCGTTAAATCGTTTTCCATACAGAACTCTACTTATATTTTTTTCATTAAAAATGATTTAATATATAAAGTATATTCTTTTTTAAAGATGAATAACAATCAAAATAGTGTTGCAGGTTCATTTGCTATATCCATTAAAAAAAAAAATAATGAATCTTCCGGTCCATTTTTGAGTGCTGAATGATGATTTTATGAGTTCAATCAATAAGGGTTGACACTTAGGTACTTGCGGCTCCGAGTAGTTCAGTAACTGTACACATAAACATACATAAATCCGATTTCTCCCAGCACAACCCGTCGTATAGCAACAGGGTCGATATTCGCTTGTACGACCACATAAATCAGATAGGGTGCGAAGTAGTGTGAACCTTTTCATCCACTGACTTTCAGAACAATTTTCGTTCGGACATATCACGATTGCAGCAAATCGAAATAAATCGTGGATATCGTAAAAGGCGTAGCCTTGTGTGTTTTATTCGCTTTGAGAGCACGAATCCTTTTTTTATTTTGTTATGCACAGCGCGGTTTTTCGAATATTTTTATGAAAATTTGCAAAGCGTCACTTTTACGAATGAAACAATTGTAAATGTTTTATTATTTGATATGTCAGGTAGCTTTTCCCGTGGCTCCGTCCGCGTATATATCGCTTTTCTTATTATTAGCTGCGACCCATACACGCCCCACTGTTTGGTTCGGGTTTCCCCCACAGATACAGCTGCGGGAGGTCTAGAGCATACTCCACCACGCTGCACCTATGCGGATTGGTGGAGAGGTTAGTGGCCAACCCAGTGTCGAATGTTCTCAAGCCACCCGAAGGACTTCGACTAGGCTTACCGTCTGTTTCCACCATTGAAAACAACCGGGACCGACGGCGTTACATGCCCTCCGAATTTTTGCCACTAGCGGTCACCCATCCAGAAACCGACCGCGCCCGTCGTTGCTTAACTCTTTCGATCACATTAAATCGAAGCGAGCCATTGGGCTATGGACGCTACTTATTATTATTATAATATTTTCTTTTGTAATGTTTAAAATCAAATCAGTAGCAGTAGCAGCTAAGAGCGTTTGTAATCTATGGCATATTTAATTCGTAAGTGAAGACTTCTTGTCTTGTTTGTCAGTGAGTGCGACTGACGATGTATATGGCTTATGAGTTACAGAATAGAATTACCATATAAACAGTTACAATTTAACACTACTAACTAATACTTAACTAATAATAAACTTTAACTACTAACTAATACTAACTGCTAATAGCTAATGTATACATAACAGGCCACTATTATACTCCTTTGTGGTACAGAGGCAACTATCATAGTTCTTAAGTGTAGCATTTCAGTTCAGCTTTAAACATTACTGTTACTGTCAGGTGGCTATTGATCTCGCTTCTCACTGTATAGTTATGGGTTCAAAACCAAGCGGCACGCACTAACGACTTTACTAAGTTATGTGCGTTTATATTTAAAATCCCTTGCTACAACGGTGAGAAAACATCATGAGAAACATCGTATGACAGAGAGCTCTCCATAATTATTATGATGGCATGTGAAGTCTGGCAATCCGCAGTTGAGTACTCTAGCCCCGTCCATCCCTAAGGGACACCCAAGCTTAATTAAGACTAAGAAAGGGTCGTGGTTCTTTATCTAACACACACCAAGAGGACTAATTTTTGGGTAACATTTTTACTCATAGTTCTATTTTAGAAAGTATACTGAACTCGAAATTATAAATGCGATTATCTCTTGACTAGCTATTAATATTTTAATGCTTATCTTTCTGAATACAATAAAATGAACTAGATGACTTACTTCGAAGCAAATATTCGCTATTGTAGTTTGAATTAGAGCTTATTGTAGTTTGAAATTCTACTTTACTGTTCTCCGCCACTATCCGCGTACTCACTGTTGCTATACTTCGACATCTACGCTAATACTGTGTATAGCCTTGAAAAGAAAAACATCCATTTGAAAGATGACGTCGATAAACCACCACCTCAACCTTTTCTCTGTTCCACTTTTGGGCACGGGTTTCCTCTCACTATGGAATGCTGTCCAAGTGAGAATGGGCAGACTTCACATGCCTTCGATAACAGTATGAAGATCTCTTAGGCAGACTGGTTTCCTAGCGATGTTTTCCCTGCTGGTGACATTAAATTTAAATGTACATAACATAGAAAAGTTACTGGCGCATGCCGCTTGGATCTGAACCATAGCCCGTCGAGTGAGAGGTGAGTTCGATAGCCACTGACTGACGCCATTGTCGGAAAAGCACTTCATGATTATGATAACCATTTTAATTCAAAACTACAGATACATCGTTAAGGTAAACATTGCTAAAACATAAAACGATATTGTTTTACTCAGCGGAAGTGCAGGTTAAACAAGTGCGAAGGGTCGACCTTGCCGGACCGGAACTCGCCATATTTTATTTACGATCAGTATGAGGTAGGAAGAACAACCCTTTGAGGCTTATTGATTTTTAAATAAATCGTGTTGGCGGTACTTTGTACCGGTTTTAAAAGAGCAGAGTAATCAATGATCATTAAATACGCTACGAAGACACATCATACTAGATTACATCTTCCTAGATTAACAAAACCAGGGCATGTGGAGGTATTCCACAAATTCGATTTTGGTTTCTATTTGTGTTTTTGAGATAGAATTTAATTACAATTAATTAATCTCAATTAATATTAAATATGTACAACTTAAGGCGAAAAAAACTCAAAGATTCCGTACTCAAAGGTTGACAAACAAATCCCTATGTATATGTCTGTGTCTGTCACATTGCTCTTTATCTTGAACGGTAAATGGTAGACACTTCATTTATGTCTATATAAAATAATTTGCATTGACCTGAAATTGCCACAGAAGACGTATTACTGTGGTTACTTAGCAACAAGAAATAAAAAAAAAGATATATCCCAAAAGTCTTCCTTTTGGGATCTATCTTTTTTTTATGATCCCAAAAGTCTTATGTTACCTTAAAAAGTTACTCAGTAGTAAGGAATAATACGTGTGAGTGTACGACTCACATTTGAGTTGACTCCAGTTTTTTAGAACTCATAACTTTGGTTTCAAACGAACTATCAACCTAATTTCACAAACTACCCCCAATTCACTTCAGAAATTTGACAGTCAAGTGTCATCATGTGTGAGGCTTTGCAATAATAAATTACTAATTGACGAACAAAGACACTCCGGGGAGAAAGTTTTTGCGATCTGAAAATCAGGTTGAAACAGTTTGGGCAATTTACGAAGTAACAAAATATTTTCATATTTTTATTTGCTGTAATATTTTGCGTGTTTATTAATTTCAATAAAATTAAATCGTAATAATGAATTTATAACATATATTTGTATAATGACTTGGACCAAAACATGTAAATAAAATTAAAAATCTTCGTAGAATCATAATTATCTCTATTATTTTTCAAAGAAGCTTGATGTGTCATTTTCAGAATCGAATTCTTCTACGTGAATAATAAATTCAAGCTCGTCCCAGTCATCTTTCCCGTATTTAGATTCTGTCTACTGCACATGTTCGCAAGTGTTGGACCATAACGTGCAATCGATCATGTGTAGACGCTCATGAAGTAATTTCATGATTGATGTGTAGTTTTGGTAAACATCGACGTTGAATATTGTTTATATTCTCTATGAAAGTTACTGGCAGTACGTCTTATTACTCCTTTGAAAAATTCATAGGTGTGTCACGCCTTAAAAGTTTGCGACGATTTCTGTTTTTATGCAGTGAAATCATTTGTGTGTCAATTGCATCACATTTCGACTTTACATTGAGAATTCTGGTTGAATGAACTACATTCATTATCTCCCACAGCTCTTGAAGTTTTCCTCATACTTTAGCTGCAACCCAACAGGCCCACTGTTGGGCACGGGTCTCCCCCACAGACAAATCTCCGGGAGGTCTAGAGCACAGTCCAATTCCACTCCAATGCGGATTGATGCAGAGGTTACAGGGGGCCAACCCAGCATCGAATATTCTCAAGCCACCCGAAGGTCTATTGTTTTCGCCATTGAAAACAACAGGGAGCAATAGCTTAACGTGCCCTCCGACGCTCGGTAGCGCCCAAATTTCGCCACTAGCGGTCGCCCACCCACAAACCGACCGCGCACGTCGTAGCTCAACTCTGTCGATCACATTAAATCGACGCTAGAAGTATAGTCCATAGCTATTGGGCTATGGACTATACTTTATATGTTGGCTGCAGATATCACTTGTTATGAACTCTTGTTTAAAATGAAAAGATTTTACATTATTAGACATAAAAAACAATCGAAACAAAATGTAAAGTTATTTCAGAAACAAACGAAATTACCTGACTCACTTTGTTTCTTAAATTTTCTTATTTATACTTGTTGGAAATCGCCGCGAAAGACTGAACGAACACGCATTACATTATTAAAATTAAAAAAACAATGAAAATGAGAAATTTAAAATAATAAAAAGAATAAGAACATTACAGACAGCCAGTAAGGAAGAAAAATAAAAATATAGATGAAAATAATATAAAATAAAGCTTTAGAAATGTCGGAATCTGTTTGCAAAGTCGGATTGTGCGACTACTGACGAAATACAAACTCTTTCGACAGATTGAAAATAATTTTGAGGGGCGCGCCATGCTATCGTAGTTTATCTCTTTCACTAAAATATCGCATGTCCGATGTTGCCTCTATTGAAGTATGAGAACATTAATTCGTGAATGCCTTAGTTTAAAGCAACCTGTTGATAATAAAACACATTTTATTTGTTCGTGTTGCGGCTTCATATTTTATTATTCCAACCTACCAACATTGCAAGTTGAAGATAATGAAAAGGCTAAAAGAAATGTTAATAAAGAGTATTACGAGTTTAATGTAAAAGCTAGTTTCTGTGTTTCTTCATATTTAAAGTGAGGCTTTTTTTTTTCGATAAAATTATGTGACGAGAATTTTGAAATCCATTTAAATAATTTTTATAAAAGTACTATTCAAATTCCATGTTTTTTGACAATCTCTAATATCTTACTGTCTGTTATTGTGTAACAGGTGTTACTCAAGAGGATTTTTTTCCCGTTGAGTCACAGTGTTACTTACGGGAGTGTGACTCGACGGGAATAACCCGTTATAATTTACAAACTCAAGCCATTTCAGCAAGTTGAAATCACCGTTTAAGTTGTCCGATGATTGGAAAACGTTTATATACAAATCAGGTAGTTTTATATATTTATATTAGGTAGTAGCGTAGGTGGAGGTGGTGGAGTAGGTGGAGAAAAATAGCATATTTTATTATAAATTGTATGAACGAAATATTTTACACATGTTTATTCTACTCTTGTGATCAAAAGATTTATTCTTTTGTAGTCTGGATTCGTGGAACTACCTATCTGCTTAAGATAATAAAAACCTAACAATGTGTGGAACGGAAGCCGGCTGGATGGCATTTGCATCGTGATTACCATTCGCGGGAGAACGGGTGCTGGAAAACATTTATTTAAATGACTCGGTAGCCAGTTTAAGGTAGGCGTTTCATGATAAGCGACAAGTTGTAAAGCTGTACATACTGATATAATTACGATTTATATATAAGCGACAAGCTGTTAAGCTCTACTGATATAATTACGATTTATATATCAAGTAAAAAAGAAATAAATATGCTCCCTTCGTAGCTTTCAGTATTTGCAAATGGCACATTCGTTGATGTTAGTATCCCTCACTTACTGACTCAAATCTGCGGAAAAGGTGGTCTACTATTACACCCATATTAAAAAATAATTATGATATAAATGTAGCGTCCATAGCCCAGTGGCTTGCTTCGATTCAATGTGATCGAAAGTGTTAAGCAACGACGGGCGCGGTCGGTTTG
>DWTT01001906.1:0-10795 GCA_018250895.1 Carterocephalus mandan | reverse complement strand
GGTAAAGAAAAAGCACGAGTGTGTAATAGCTCACTTCCCGAACGCTATACGTCCCTGTAATATGCCACTTTTTGAGCAACTGTATTAAAAAATCAGTTTTAATATTTTACATACCGCGTGAAATGAAACGTACCTACTCATACGTATTTAGATATATGTAGATACAAGTGATAACAATAACATTTATGAACATTTTACTGCTTTGTATATATTTATTTCAGATCAAATTTGGATTCTATTTATGGAACTATTGTATTAAGTTATTTTAGTTTATTAAGTTAGGGAATAGTAAATACTTACGTCTGAAACTTTGGAGCATTCGTCGCGTCGCCGCGGTGAAAATCGTACGCACTAGCGCGACACGTCAGTGCCGCACGACAGTTTGCGGGGGACTGGGAGAGTGGGAGTGGGGTGAGAGGCGACTGCGGCACACTGCGGCCTGCGCCCCTTACTTCATCTTATAATAAATTATGTGTTACGGTTTTAGGAAATAAGTTTTTAAATGAGGCATCTATCCCACTCCGGCATCTATCCCACTCCAGCATCTATCCCAAGTTAACCCTAATGCAATTTTAAGGTCATTTCATTAACAACTTAGACGACACTAACTAAAATAAACAAATATAGAATAATGTAGATTAATGTAGTGTCTGTTCCGTGGCTAATGAACTCAGCCCACAGATAACTTTCCAAATAGATTTCGCATGACTACGATTTTACACGAGACGAAAGTCGCAATTTTAGGCGGTAAGCGCGGATGGCGCGGGACTTAACAACTGCCATGTGATTGGCTGCTTCAAGGTTATCGATCCCTCAGTGATGTGCAGTTTACAGTTATCGATAAAATGCTGTGCTAGTTATAATGTTGCAAATAATAGACTTTTACTAAATAAATAAGAATTCATGATACAATTTGAATTAAAAATACTTACTTTTTTCCTTTAACTTCTTTAAAAGTGAAGTCAATGAATGCATTTTAATTTTCAGTCTTCTGTTTTGGTCGCGTACCAGTTTGATTGCTTTACTTTTATTCTGCACAATATTTTTCAATTCAAGGACTCTTCTTGAGCCCTCTGTCTTATTCTGAGATGAAGAAGTGGGCATCTGAAGGAGGTCAAACATACAAACATTAAACTTTATTCATATAGATTTGTGATGTAATTATCAAAATACCGAAATTGACATGACAGTCATACCGATTGCGATGATGTTGGGTCAGGTCCCGTAATTACAACATCATCATTTACATTTGATACCTTATCGTTTGACGACGACGTTGTTTCTATACGTGTTGTCTGAAAATTAAATTTTTAAATAAGAAAAAAAAACTGAGTTTGGTTGAGTTTGGAGACTAAAATAATGTAGGTAATATACGTACGTATACTAAAGTTGGCAAAAACAAGGTTGGAATGACAGTGTCCATAATGCGTCTTCTACCATCCGCCATAAAGTAAAAACTGTCATCGGAAAAATGCCTTGAACAAATAACACTGTGGTTTGTCGGAAGCCATCCCTTACCCCGAGAAGTGGCTTCAATCCATTTGGATTTTCGTTCAGGACACTGAGGAAACCTAGAAAATTAAAGTTATTATAACGAACTTAACTAACCAAATAACTGTTAAAGTAACCATATAACTAACTGTTAAAGTAATCAATTAACTTACTGTTAAACTAACCAACTAGCTAACAATAATAATATCAAAGAACAATTTTTTTTTATTAATTAAAAAATATTACAAATCTAGCTATGATTAAAATAACTGGTATGGAACTTGGCATCCGTTAGATCTCAACTTTTTTTTGTGACAAATACTTTCACCCTGAATGTCGTTTGAACCCGAACTTGGCCGCTTTTTCTCATTTATGTTTTGTTGGGATAAAAATACTTTAAAATAGATAAATCAAATATCGACGCATTCCAGCGATATCCATCAGTACACCACTATACCATGAGTAACAAGCCAAAAAGAGACAAACATAATGAAATTATCGTTAGGAGAAAAAGGGACATTTCAAAAAGACATCAACGGGTGCTAAAATTTTAAATAAGCAATTTTTAAAAACCAGTTTTTCTTGAGCTCTGTTAGACACTAAAATTTATAAAATTATTAAAAAAAATTACCGATGAAATGTTATTCCATCTTTTTTTTGGTTTGATGTCCTGGAACTCTTTCCACACCATTTTATAGCACACAGTGTCATTTTATTTAACTTGTATTCGCGAAAACAAGCAAGAATAAAGTTGGAAATCACAAGTGTGCGCACAGGTCAAATACTTGGTTAGCACTGGCTGGAACGAAGCATCGAAGCTCATCTTGTTATTCGTGCGCTCGCATATACGTGTGGCGCGCTACGGTTCCCATGTATGCGGAATCTATCTCGCTCGCTCGATTGTGTCTCCTGGCATTGAAGCATAATGTATAGATACCGGCATCGGAATCTAGCGCTGACCTTAAATAAGCTGAAGTCGAAATTAAGGAATCGTCGAGGGTGGGGCGGCGACTGAGTGGTCAGTCTTAAGCGCTGTTTATTAGTTTGCCAGACGTATTACACGGAAATGTTATCCTACTACAGTATTGTGATATTTGTGACAGCCCTGTCCGTGAAATTCATAATTACCTACAACCGCGTGGTATAGTAGGTATACATGCGATAGGACTGCCCGCATACAGAATTAAATTTAAATAGGTATGTATGGTTAAGATTCTTTCTAGTTTTGTGACTGTAAATACATATTATGTTTCTTAATAGAACGTGTTCAATAAAAAATGCAGTAAAAGAGAATAATATAATGCTTTTGTAATAAGTAAATACTAAACTAACAGTATTTATATGGAATCCACATGAGGCAAAACACAAACTTTTCATTGAGAAAATTCAAAAAACATTTGTACGCTATATTTGCCTTAAAAAATGTTGGCCTGATGTATTGATTGGTGAACGCTTTCTATCGTTAGTGCTGGTACCGGTTCGGTATCGGCTCAACCATATATGAAGTATGTACCTGATTTTGGATTGCTTCCATCGTATTGCTACTGCACCGTTCTTCAGATATATTCGACCTCTTCGTGGTGTATTTATCTTTATGCTTACAATAATTATTCTAAGTCTATGTTTAAAATGGTCTGAACATATCCCATTTTACTCTTTGGGTACGGTACCCTAAAAATGATATCCACACCATGTATTTATGTTACTATAAAATTATATAAACAATTTTATCACACTTACCTCTCTTCATAGCATGAAATTCGATGAAAACGCAGGTCTTGGTCTATGCGAGATGACGAGCGACGAGTGCACCCCCGCACAGCACATGTCGCTTGAACCATTTTAATTTTGCACAAATTACAAGCAAATTAAACGTGCGTCAGCTCTGGTAGGTGCGTCCCGAAGCGGTATTAATTTATTTATTTACTTTCACTAAAACGGTACAAAACCAATAACAGAAAATAAAGACAAAACTTGCACACTTCACGGTCACGGAGCTTCTGATTCGCTGCGACCCATATACGTCCCACTGCTGGGCACGGGTCTCCCCCACAGACATTTCTGCGGGAGGTCTAGCGCATACTCCACCACGCTGCTCCAATGCGGATCAGTGGAAGAATACTACGGTATAATTGCCGTCAGTATACGCTTAAATGTAGCGACCTGCCGTGACATGCCGCCAGTGGGCGCAGGCCCTTACGTAGGAAGGTACGAGCGCTTAATTACCAAGTTACTCACTAAACGATATGGGTGCAATGACCGGTAGAACGTAAACCGGTTCAGTCTGGAAAGCGGAAGTTTCTAGAATCTTCTGGCCATCTTCTGTTTGGGTCGATTCGTTTGTACATTGACTGCCAATGGCCGGCAGGTTCAAAGTTGGCACCGCATCGGTCCTCAACTTCTTCACCAACCGGTCTGAGGCTTGGAAGTGTAATTCGCAAATGAAGTAGCAGCTGTACAGGGCTTCGAAGCTTTTACTGCGAAGCTCGGGCCGACGGCTGGCTTCAATCCACTGCTTGCACCTGGAAGCGATTCAATCTAATTGAAGTCACTCCAAAGTCTCGTGGTTGGGTATAGCATGCAGAATGACACTGACAACTGAAACGCGCATTTCAGCATCACGTAAGAATATTTTTTAATTTTTTTTAAATAATATTATCGTCTTCATGGCCTGTACATCACGCGCTCACCCTGACTGGTGAAAATGAAGAATAATGAGTTCGATTCCTTTCCAGAAAATCTATCGGACCAGATAATTTGGAAGGCTTGCGGGGACACAGGTACACAGGTAACACGTGACATGTTAATGAGTTCTGATATGGCACACGTGGCGGATAATTGATTGCACCATCAATTGGTACACCCGAAGGTGGGCCCCACTAGATGTACAGGAACTATTGCAAAGGAATGGAAACTATAGGTATTGGGTCTATTGTGGTGGGCTTAGCGGCATTGGTATATGGGCTATAGAGAACTATGACACCTGCCATTCAGATCGTTACAAAACTAAAAAGCGTTATTATTATTTATCTAGTGATCGTCGTCACATCGTGAGGAAACCTGCATGCCTCATACAAGCGTAAAAAGTAAATGTATACTTATGTTTTTAGAGGACATTTCAAACATGTTTGGAACCACTGAAGTGCAGAGTAAAAATAGCAATAATGATTGGGAAGCAAAACATATATGAATCCTAAAACATGCTACGCAAAGCCTAAAGAATAAGGTATCTATAACTAACGCGTACGCTTACCTCTTTCCGTCCTTAGGAAACCGGAAAAAAGCCCTGTCCTTATCGTGTCTCGAAGAGGACAGGCAATCGAGCACTGCACAAGCTTTGCCCATCACGAGGACAGATACCGAGCGAGGACTTCGATGGATATTGGATACACGATATAATATTCTGCGAGTCGATAAAGCGACTCTTTCCTACCAATCCTAACGCTGATCTGACCCTCGAAGTGAAGGGAGATGGGGAGAAATGTGGGTGGTGTGGAGACGGGGAACCCCTGTAGGTTTAGAAAAGGGGATTTGCATGAGACGCGATTTACCGGGCCTTTTATTTTATGTCCTTTACGAAGTTTTGAAGATATTCTTGAGTGTCGAGACGTTCATTTTGTTAAAGTTATTCAGAGTATGTTACGGTAATATAAACAACATTATAGTTATATGTATATAATGTACTGCCTCGTTAATCTAGTGCTCGCGCGAATGTTCAACTAGAGGTCCTAGGTTTGATTCCCGTATCGGGTAAAATATTGTAGGATTTTTTTATTTCAAATCCCTAGTACCTAGTACGCTCGGAGTCTGGAATTGTGCCCGGTTATGGCATTAAGCTATCTATTACATGGGACCCTAGCAATGACTGTGAAAATAGCTGTTTAATGAGTCCCAATGAAACTTATTCAGTTAGTCTGTCTACATTATGCTATAATAGTTTTGTTTTTCCGCTCGACGGATTGCAGTCATAGGTAATTAAGTGCCTGCATGAATAATATCGCAATATTTAGGTTCGCAAGAAACAATTTCAACACAATTGAAATTGGACAGAGCGTCATCCAGCGATGCGGACTATCGCACTAAGTATAGGATTCTTCCAGTCCATTGTAGCCGGGTTCCCACGGGAGCGTCGACCCGCGCCGCACAATGGCTGCCACGGTCTCCGACGATCCTCAGATTGTTCCCACTCACATCCGATACGGATTTTGACATTCGAGAGGCGAGAATGCAATCTACATCATGCGTGACTGCAATACATTACAAAGTCACTCTAACAATCAGCTCTGAAGCGTGTTTCATAATGTAGACATGCAGGTATTCGAAATACAGGTAAGTGGTCATCGTCGCCTACGATGGAATTGTCACGAACGTACAGCAACACCAGAAGCAGAAGCATTGTCAGCTTAGGATAGCAGGTCACGTTTGACTGTCTTCTTAATTTGTTCTATGACACAGCTGCCTTGAAATAACAGAAATATTCCCAAGTGATCGGCTTAGGATAGTAGGTCACGTTTGACTGTCCTCTTAATTTGTGCCATGACACGGCTGCCAGAAATATTCCCAAGTGATCTAGCTTGGCTTGGAATAGTGTTGTAATCAATATCAACTGTCTGACTTAAATGACTATACAAGAGAGCTCGAACCTCGATCCATCAACAGGATTCCCGAAGTCCCTGACTCGAGATTCCCGCAGTATTTCAGCTCTCCTCAGCTAGCCTTGACAAACGCCTTATGTGAGATAAGGCGTTCTTTCCTTCTCTTATCCACTATACCCACGATATCAGCGTAAGGTTCTAAGCTCGAAAACCTTGCCTAATGTAACCGTAATATAAAACCGATGCAGGATATTGGCCGCAAGTTCGTGTTCGCGTGTGCTGGCTCGCGCGTGTGAGCGGCTCATGCGCGTGCGTCCGATAGACACGCGAGCTCCCAATATGGCGACACGGCACCCGCGATACCGACATTTACCAACATTATACCGTAGGTAACAAGGTAACTGATATTTAGGAACGTAGAAATTTTGGTACGTTCGTGAACGAGTGTAAAAATTAATTTTTAGGTACCTAAATTGTTTATTGTACTCGTACCTCGCGTAGTGACGAGATATAGAAATGTAAAATCACTTTAACAACGATAGAAAACGAATGGGCAGCACCAGCAGTGTCTTTGCATCTAATTACAACAATAAATACAACAATTACAATGTGGTTGGCATCGCATTGGCCAACCAAGCGTGGTAACAGCTTAATCTCTTTTAAGAAAAGGTCTAAAGAGGCGTTGAACGCTGCAAAAATTATGAATGGATTTGACGTTATCTAAATGCTGGCCCAAATATCCATCCACATATCGAAATGGAACATAACTGTGTACCTTTACAGCAAAATCAGAAACTTTAAAACTACTTAAAGTCTATAAGAACAAGTTACATCACGTTCTGGCTTGCCGTGATCGCGTGCCATTAGGCTTCCCCATAAAAGTTCCAGCTACACTGGCTCCACGCCATGCCAAGGAAACGGGTTGGCACGAAATGTCAGATCGCAGGTCGACAGGGCAAAGTATGACTTTCAAATGCCAGGGTCTGGGGGGCAATTGTCGACGTTAACTATCATTGGCGAGCGGTGATAGATGAGAGCAAATTGGTCTTACGCCGCATACTACAAAGGTTATTTCCAAGAGATTTTACCGAGCCCCGTAAAAAGATTTTTCTAAGCAATTTCATATCACATCGTTAAAAGTTTCATCGTTACTGGTCTCAGCAATGAATTCGGAAATGGATTAGCAGACACGAAATGAGAACACGGCGTACAAGGGGTGTGACTTCCTAATGCCACAAGGATCTCAAGGCAATCTCGTTAACATAGCGACTAGATCGCATCATTCACATCTCATAAGCCTTAGCGCTATTGGAAATCAAGATCATATCAACGATTCATCCTTGGCGCAAATATTTAATCTTTTATCTCCAATAGACGACAGCATCGGCCTTTTTGCGACAAATGTCCATCGTCAGCAAAACATCTGCAATGTGCGAGAATGCCATGAGAACGGCCAATAAGTTCGTACGTTCCACCGGCTCTGAGGATACCATAGACTGTAGACCATACCATACCCAACCGTGACATTTCGTGCTCGTGCCGACTGACGGCCCCGAGTCACGAACCGCACGGAACATTAGGCCGGCTTGAATTTACTAGCTAATCTGTTAGGTCACGCGCGGTACCTGCGAGTATCTGTTTTTTACTTGGCGCTCCAGTAGATCTAAATAAGTTAGACATGCAAACATGCACATAATTTCCCTATCTACTACAAGTAATAGGACATCGTGAACTCTTGCGTCAGTAAGCTGCATAGTTAATCACAGCAGAACCCATCCCAGTCACTGGGCACTCAGAATGTAAAGAAGGCAATTTTAAAGGAGAAGGGAGTTCTATAGCTACAGCATACTACATACATTACATACAGCGTTGCCACTAATGTGGATTGGTGCGGGGTTAGTGGCCAATCCAGTATCGAATGAAGCCACCAGAAGGTCTCGACAAGACAACAATATATTTACAATTGAAATGAAAACCACCGGGACCGACGGCTTAGCCATCCTTGGCAATTATCGCTTCAAGCCTCATCCATAAAAACACTTATAAAGTTATATTAGGTAAGCGTTGTAGAATACTGTTCGTAACTCAAATATTGCGCAGCACTTGAATGTTTTATCTGTGCTGGCGTGGCGGTGAGCTCACACCACTATATTATCTGTCGGCCTTGGATGGCGTAAAAAGTCAACATACCTACTAACACACTGCTCGTTTTAATGTACGTGCTACGCTTGATGGCCAATTCAGTACTGAAGCTACGTAACTACTGATACCGGCTGTGTTTGGAGTTCTTTGAAGTTAATTTAGCGAGGCAGAGCGGTATCTCGTCGCGTCGGTTCCAGATATTAATAAATATTCAATAACATGAGTAGACTATTCTTCGCAGGATTGTTAATAGGAAATCCAGATATATTCTAGAGTACAGCTTGTTTTCATGAACGTGAATTGGTATTTATAAGTAAACTCCAATGATTCCCCGTTTCCAACGGCCCGTGGTCGAAGCAAGTCTAGTATATTTCGAGGATATATTCGGGGCACTTGTTATTTTAATTCCACTCTTATCGCTTCAGCCGGGGAGGAAGTACGCATCCGTATGTTTACAACTCCAGGATGTGTTTACAGGTTCAGTTAAAAATAGTGCGGTTTGACGTCATTCGCAGAAACCGAGGGGCGAATCAGGTACTGTGGTTAGAAATTCAGATAAGAAAGAAAAACAGTTCAATGTTTGACTGAAATGTCGACCGAGCCATGTTAGTAATTTTCCAATAAAAAAAAATTGTAGGTCGGAATATAAACCAACGATTAACACACGTGGCATACGCAAAGACAAAAACCATAAAAACATTAAAGAAAAATCTGACATCTAGGGTTGTCGCTCAATTCTGTTAGCTTTCTGTTTAAGATATGTATTTTATATACTAGGTAAACGAATAAATATATTCATATCAACAACCCCCAAATTGGCCCAACATGTATATACAACGGCGCGAATGGTGAGGGGTAAGGAAAGCCATAAGTACTGACTTAATGCGAATTGATACACTTCATAAACATTCCAGAATATAATTATTCAATCATATATGTGCATATTTCCTCGAACATTTTAATTTTATCTTACCGTAATAGCTGTCGGCACGAAAGTCGATAGCTGCAAAATAAGAACGCGAACCAATTACCGCTTACGACTGACAACCCGCTCGCCCCGCCCAAGACGATACCTAAAATTCGACTCCTGCGCATTCAGCTCACAGCTAGACTTTCATGCCAGTCCGAAAAACAATTCTATATTCAAATATTTGAAATCCATATCGCTTCTAAATTCGCGAGTACCCGATATCAACGAGCCCGTCCGCCGTCCATCATGCAGAACTATTTCGGAAGAGCTCGCCGACGGCGTGACGTCAATGCTCTTTCACTGTCAAGGCCGGCGACGACGTACTCGCAGATAGGGAATAAGATCGATGTTGGCTTGCGTAACCTCCTAGGCGAATCAACTCTTCTCTACAACTTTTTAGAATACATACATATATTAACTACCTATTCATTTATTTCGCAGAATTTACATTGTACCTAATTGAACAAACGAGTAGTTGTATCTTCGAAACCAAAAATATATATAATACTAGCTGACCCCGCAAACGTTGTTCTGCGATATTAAATGTCAAAGTGACGCGACGCTTCACGTCAATGAACGACGGTTAAAAATAAAAATACTAAAATAGTCTTTAAAAAAACAGTTCCCAGTGGCCCCAATTGTGAATCTAAATCATTCTCGAATAAATACACACAAAAAAATTCATCAACATCTATCCAGCTGTTTAGGCGGAGCCCACTGTCATACACACGTACACAAGAAATATATACATATATGTACTTATTAAGATTAGGAAAATACCCCTTACATAATCATTATTATACACCTTTATACCTCGGTATTTTTTTAATATTATAGTTGTCATGGGCGGTACTGTAAAGGTTTATGAATCCATCTAGGTGACTTACATTAATGTACCTCTCTGTCACAAAATCACGTTCAATAATTCCGTTACATACTCGTACATACACAATACTAACAAAAACGTGTTTAAAAAGGCTTCGCGGCCTTCAGCCTTTACAACATTAGCACAGCATACTTAATCATTAGCGGAATGTTCCGAACTAATCCGAACCTGTCCGAACCTGTCCGAACGGCGTGCGACCGCTCGCTGCGCGGGCGCAGCCTTGGCAGTGAACGCGTGACGTCACGCGCGGCGGCCTCGGCGACTCCTGAAATAGTTCACTTGCCGGCGGAACTGCGAAATCCGTTTTGCACCGAGTGCGCGATTCGCTTCAATGAAGATTATTTATAAATCAGTACAACGAACGATAAGCGGATCGTTCTAACCTCGGCTACGTCGTATTATTAAATGGTTATTATAGAAGATTAATCAATGAGAAATGATTCACTGGTAGTCCAAAAAACTGGTTTGTTTGTCCCGCTGTTGGGCACAGGTCTCCTCTCGTAATGGGAGGGCTTAGGCCTTAGTCCACCTCATTGGCCTAGTGTGAATTGTCAGATTTCACATGTCTTCGAGATGGACATATGTTACCTTTACCGTTTAATGTGTGGTGTGTGAGAGGCCTATGTCCAGCAGTGGTCCACTGCTGGACATAGGCCTCTCCTAAACGATACCACTCCGACCGGTCCTGTGCCTTCTGAATCCAGCGGTTTC
>DWTT01001905.1:0-10796 GCA_018250895.1 Carterocephalus mandan | reverse complement strand
TAATTAATAAACCTATTGAGATTTAAGATTTAAAACTTTCTTTTGGCGCCGATCTCATATAGTCGCCTTTGACAGCTTTAACTCTGGACCTTAGTCAACAGTGGCGCCAACTGGTGAGCAAAGAAACGATAGTCCCCATTGTCTTGATATGTATTCGTTTTCATTTGATGAATTTTCCTCTTTTATCTGTTCTGTGGTAGTAGGTACCTAGAAAAATTACCACCATGACCCATCCACTTAATCTTGAAAATTAACAAACTATGTATGAATTAAAGGAAATTAAATATGAACACTTTAATTTAATGTATCAATAGTTTATTACATAAATTATAGCCAAGCTTACACTTTTATCGTTTTTATCTAAACCGATTTTAAAAATTTAAAACTGCCTAAGTTTTACTCTATAACGTCTGTATAACTACTATTAGCAGGAGCGTTTAATAAAATCGTAACTGTATCAAGGGACTTTACCAATTTTTTACTCTCAAGTCTCCAAGTATTATTATCCTTACGTTTACAAAATCAGTCCCTGAAATGGCAAAAAAATTAAATATACGCTCCTGCACACTCTATAATATAAAAAATCTTATAAATAAATCTAAGATCATTCTATGAATTACAGTAATTAGGCTATGATTGGTGTTACTACGGTTCAACTATTTCATTGTTTTCAGTATAAACGATAAATAGTCCTACTTCAACTTGCATTAGCAATGTTAAGACTAAGTTTTTATTTAAGAATATGGCTCTAAATCTCGACGTATCACATGTGTTTCAAACTTGTAAATACTCTCCGCATCGGTCTGCATTGATGTCTTGGCATAATACAAAATGTAAATAATTTTATTAAAAATTAGTTTTAGACTTCCCCACATATATACACAAATTCTAAAATAATTTAAAGTTTATAGCATCTAAACATAAGTGGTACATTTAATTTGTCCGTATTCGTCCTAAATAATAATATCAATAAACAATAACAAGATACAAAAGGGCAAGGCTGGCCGATGGGGAAAGTAGCGATATCCGTGTAGCTATATCCGTGAATGTAAATAACTTAATTCTTTTACGAATAAGATAGACTTTAAATCGTCTAAAAGAGGCGTTATTATTGCTTTAGGCGTACTGATTATTATCGGAGACACAATATACAACATTAAATTTTAATATTACTTCCACTCTTATACATTAAAAGCAAAAAAGTATAGAATTGGTAGCGTAGAAATAAGCTCAGAATGAATCGACAACTAGCTACCTACGTTACAATCACCAAACTTCAGCCAAAAGACAAACGTTGCAATAAAATTACACAAAGTACTAATTGCTTTATGATACATAATTCCTACGGATATTCCGAAAAAAAAAACATTCAAAAAGTCTCTACCATAATAAATCATTATTGCAGATTACTGGACATTAATTATTTTTATAACTATCTTACATTCTTCTATGTCCAAAGTATCAAAAATCTTTATTTTTCAATTCGTTCTAGCTAATTTTTAAAAATAAAACGGGTCATAAATAATGTTTTGACCTCTCGATATACTTATTAATATATGTATACATACTATCATATATAGATATCCATTACTGCTAATGAGAAAAAGTGAAAAGGGTTGGTGTTATGTCATAATAATTGATATAAATTTAAATTTAAGATACGAGTCAATGCCAGCCTTCATGCCAGCAGGTATCGTGGGTGAAGCCCGCCAAAAGAACTTCACCGCCACTATTTTATATAACTACGAAATTCACAAAATGCAAATAATTTAAGTTGAAATGCAATTAATTACTCAATGAATTCAAAATATAGATACTAAGTTAATATCAAGTATGTATTACATTTCACGTTTATAAGTACATATGTATTTATATTCAACATCATAGCCTGATTGTAACAATATATAATACGACAGATAAAATTATAATTTTAAAGAGAGCAGAGTATTTGTTCAGTCCAACAAAGAGAAACTCAAAAGTTACGAGTACATACATACACATGAATATCACATCTCTTAAACAGTGGTGATAAGACTAAAGATGAACATTAGATACTTCTAAACTTATGTTTGTTGTCTAAATAATGTATAAATTTTAACGTCATCGATACGCATTTACCTCTTGATTATTGACTTGAAGTAACAATTATTTGTAATACGACAAGGCTACATTACCTAAATTAAAGAGTTCAAAGAAGTTTTTTAAATATGTACATACAAATAAAAAATAAAAGCTTTTCTTTCTTTTTTTTTCTTTCAAATAAGCATACTTTAAGTGTAATTTATTAGTTTTACAGTTTTTCAAGGATATGATGGATGGATAGATTGTAACAATATTTCATATTTTTCAGTTCGTTTTGAAAAATTATACAACTCCATATTTTTCTTTTATATTGATAGGTGACGAAGAATCCAGCAGGAGGGTCTGAATGGGCTTGGCGTCGATTAAGCCTGTCCAGCAGTGGACTTTGAAAGGCGAATAGATGGGTGGATACTATTATTTGTAGGTATATATGAAATAATACTATACTAGCATAATTTATAAACAATTTCTACGAGTAGTGGCGTCATCTGATATTAATATCATAACTGGCGATCGCGGCAGTGGCGCATCCATATTTTTCTTGGATATTCTATTCATGGTCATGGTTTTCAAATATTAAATGACAGCATTAAATCTTACGTATCATGGCCATTTCTCTTTGTATTTTAGCCTGCATGAAGTCGAAAGTAGGCAAAAGGCTTATATTGATAGGAGAGAAATCATTAATAAAATTAATTCAGTGCATGTTGTTTGAACCTCTTACATCCCGCGTTATACATGGAAGATTCAAACAATTCCGATATTACCGCCTTTTAACACGCATTTATTAGCTTGGTATGTAGTATGTAAGGGAATCGTGAAAGGGGTTTGAACGTGATTTTACTTCAAAACGTGGGATTAATTTGAAACTTAGCTCACTTAAGGACCCACTGAACGAAAAAGCAACACCTAGAAAAATATTTTTGCAAATCTACATTTTAGTTCGGTTATCTACAAAAGCGTCTTTATTAGTGTTTTTTTAAATGATATTGTTTCCGATTAAGTTACGTAAGCTTAAATAATAAAGGGCGTGAGCGCTTCGGACACCACATTACAGTCTTCACTGGAGTGAACAATTAACAAATAACGACATATTAAAGAAACCTTTAATTTCCCTGCATGTTAAATTGTACGCACCCTTACCTTTTGCTTACGAATAATATAGGTACTCATTTAAAATTTCTGTAAACTTGATATTATCGTATACATTTTGCTTCAAGTCAATAAACAAAAAATGTGGTCAGTACTGGAAAAACACAACATTTAAAGTTACGATTACATGCACAGCGCAAAAATAAGCGGTCATGATCATGTTTCAGAATAACGAACAACAGCTCCTTTCGCAAAAGCTTAGGATACAAAAGAAAACTAATCATTTCCAAGACTAACTCGTAATATAATTCGTTTGAACCAGACGTCAGACCGAATCAGTGTCCGTTTGAATCATTCAGACGGTATTGTCTTTTAAGCTGAAACCACACTAAAACCACCACCCGACGCATCGAGCATTTGTTTGCCACAAAAGCCGCACCGACATATTCTATGCACTATAATTTGTATTGAATTACATTCACATTTTATGTAGGTAGGTACTCTTCGAAATGACACAATCCGTTTTTAACTACACGACGTAGCAGATAACACTTTTTTGCTTGTTTTTCATGTTCTTTGTTAGTTAAAATGTATCTATGTTAATAATAACCACAGGCACAATACATAATAGGTAATAATAAACACAGACATGATGTGTGCATTGATCTGAATGTCTTAGTGCTTTTAGTCTTCATCCTTGTATTCATAGTGGGGGAAAGAGTGATAAAATAGTACTTGAATATACACTTAAAAAGACACGTTATAATTACGTAGGTATGTCATTTAAATCATTTCTTTTTAATAATTTGATTTAATTCCACAAACTGATATATATCCCGACTGTAGAGATAGATTTGGGTTGGCTGGTCGAGAATGCCGACAAGCATTTAGTCCGCCCTTTGTAAAAAAATTCTTTACTTTTTCAATATATAACAAATAAATAAACAATGACTCGTTTGATATAAATTTTATACATATATAATTATAGGGAAGTGATGAATAGGTATACTGCTCAGCGCGCATACATTTCGATACAATTTTAAGCAATGTTTAATAGTCGCATAGCTCAACTTAACAGTTAACACGCATCCGTCCACGTCAATTGACATCACTAGATACAATTAAAAGGCAAAGCACATATAACTACTCGTATATTGGCAGTGTAACGTACCTACTCGATTATGTCTAAGCTGTTCGAAAGTAAGGGAATCTAAATAAAAGTACCTCAAAAACACGCCACAAGAGCAGACTGTGCCGCACTCGTTAAAAAAAAACAAAAACAAAAAAGCGAGTGACGCTCGAAAAATGCGACTCGCGGGAGTAAAATAAATCAGGTACGGAAACAATTACTGTGAGTCTGTGACTCATCCCAAATGCGGAGACGAGGCATGTGGATGTCGATTTAATATTGTAAGCTTTATAATTTTACGTGGAACGCTTAGTAAATATTATTATATTAAGTATTTCAGTTTTTCAAAGATTTAGTTTTTAGTTATAAAAATATGTATCATCTAAAAACAGCGCCAGTTTATTTTCAGTGACTTATTTAGGTAAAAAGTCCCCAGTACGTGATGGTACATCGTTATTATATCAGGCGTCAGGCGTCTCACCGCGTCTCATTTTCCTAGCGCTCGCTTGCCTTCTGCTGAATATTTAATTACGTGTGTCTGCCGCCAGTTAATTAGATTTCAGCTACATTAAACCTGCTTGATTTTTCGTAAAGAAACATGTGGTCTAAGTATTCCAGTTTTCATTTACTCTTATGGCTCACTTAAAACTCGCCAGCCACAAAAAGTTTTCAACTTTCCACTCGAAAGACTAATCTTCAGTCTTTCAGTCCCAAAAACAGCCCCATCTTCTATATTACGAGTGTGTGACTAAAACTTTTTATTTGAAAGTAACACAGCTTTTTACCGAAATGTTTTTCACGAAACATACATAAGTACCTAGTTTAGCTATAAACAAAATAATGATGAATGAAAATTTAGAGTCGCTTACTGTCTGTACTGTATGTACATCTGATAATTTAATAAATTAAATATTGCAAAATTTAATTGACTTACCAATTTATTATTTTAACGAATGCAACCCAATCGTGCTATGTGACGTGGAAAAACGACGTACAATACATTTAATTAATATAACTAAAATTACTCTTATTCCGCCTTATGTACATGCAACATAAGCGATTAAATAGTAAATTGGTACACAAATATATGTGTAGTTGTGGCAAGTTTATTAAGTACTTTGTTTCATCACAACAGTGTTGTATGTATGTCAATATTATGATATTCCTTAAATTTACTAATCTGATTTAAGCTAAAAAAACAAAATGTTTCTACCAAATCATGAGTATTAAAACCTAATTTACTTACCTGATTTATAAAACAATATTTCAAACATAATTACAACAAAATTATTACAGTAAATTTAGCTACCTACACTTTAATTATTTAGAAAAAAAAAATACATTTTGTATTTCGGAATGTTGTTAGGACAAGACGGATTATTGGGTTCATAGCTTTCAGAAATGTAATCATTTATTTTCATTAATGTAATCAGCTCTTTGTATATTACAATATTTTATTTAATATGTAAATTATGTTAGTTCTTGTTACTTTGTCTATTTCACTTTTTATATAAACAACAGATAGTCTAAGAAACTATATATCATATCATCCCTGACTTAAAAAGTACATACAAAAAATTTGTGTAAGGATGTTCCTAAATTACGATTTTATATCAGACTTTAATGCACGATACTGAAATATGGACACATGGGTTTCTAAATAATTTTTATCGTGAAATATTACAATAAAAATTCAGTAGATAGATAAATAATTCTAAAATACATAATTTTAACAGGCTTGCAAGCAACTAAGAAATATTATAAAATTAAATATATATCTATGTATTATTCAACTCAATTTTTTTTCCAAAATCACAAATGGTCTTGTTTTTTTAATTAGTGACTTAAGGGGAAGTTACTCAGCTTTGTAATCACTTTTAAATGCATTGGATACAAAATATACTAATACAAATAAATAATAAATCAAAATACTTGTATAACAGCTGCCTGATATTTTTTCTTAATGCCTATGAAAAGATATCTCCACCATTTAATTTATGGCTAAGTCTATGACAGTACCGTGTTAGAAAAATATACAAAATGCATTAATTTTATATAATGTAAATCATTGCATTTAAATCACGTCATTGTGGGAGACCAACATCCACCTTAAGGTCTATGATTAAGTTTGGATTCACTGACACAGCACATTATCTTACACTAAACAAGAAAACCATATGGGCCACTGACACGAATTTGCGCACGCATACTTTGCACACTGTTCATTATTTTCTTTTGATGCCCCACCAGTGTGACACCTAGGGCTGCTAGCTGATGGACTGTAAGATCAACCACTGCATCCATTTCAGTAATATCAGCAGCTCTAAATTTCTCAATATATCGTGACATTTTGATGCACTCCAGCCATTCCTCAACAGATGAAAATTGAATCAAGTCTGGCGTGTCTCCAGCTAGAGGATCGGCCGACCGATTTTGGGCTATTTTTCTTAATGTGTCAGGGCAGCGAATCAGCTTATCTAAAGTCTTAACAATGCTTGCAAATGTGGGACGATGGGTACGTTCTTTCTGCCAGCAATCCAACATTAGTTGATAAACTGCTTCTGGACAATCCATTGGTGCCGGTAAACGGTAGCCCTTTTCTATTGATTTAATCACATCCTGGTTTGACCAATTCCAGTATGGGCGCTCACCAAAACTCATGACTTCCCAGCAAACAATCCCCATAGACCAGACATCACTGGCTGATGTGAATTTTCTGAATGCAATAGCTTCAGGGGCAGTCCATCTTACAGGAATTTTACCCCCGCGAGTTGTGTAGGCTCCGTCTGCAGTAGACTCAATTTCTCGGGAGAGGCCAAAATCTGCGATTTTACATACAAGCTGTGAATTGACAAGTACATTACGTGCAGCCAGATCACGGTGAATATAGTTCATTTCTGAAAGATATTGCATTCCAGTTGCAATACCACGTAACATACCAACCAATTGCAAAACACGGAATTTCCCATCATTGGCACGTAAAAATGTGTCTAATGAACCATTTTCCATAAATTCAGTTATGATCATAATAGGATTACACTTGGTAACCACACCTTGCAAGAATATTACATTTGGATGCTCAAATTGACCCATAATAGATGCTTCTGCCAAGAAATCTCTTCTTGCCCTTTCAGTAGACCCTGGCTTCAGAGTTTTTATTGCAACATCAATTTCTTGACCACAACTAGCTGGAAGTTTGAGCTTCCCACGGCAAACATCACCAAATTCTCCACCACCTATAATTGCTTCTATTGTAATACATGAGGCATCTATTTCCCGGGCAAATTCCCTCACTGCCTGGTTAGGATCTTCATAGGTATGTGGATCAATGTAAGTTCTAGATCCTGTTCCAGCAAACAGTGGGGTAGTGGCATTACTACTTGTTTTTGTAGGTCTTTCTGGGCCAGTGTACACTTCTCCATTACGATAATTCAGAGCATTGCAATCATTGGGCTGCTTCTTATCACATTCATCATCAGATCTAGAACGCAGGAATAGAACTGTGGCAATTATTGCAACAACAGAGAGAACAACTACAGCTACCATGACTCCAGCCACAACTGGCACCGGTGCTCCTTCTTCATCTCCCACAAAAGTTGTTTCCAGAACAGATCCAGTACGTGCATATACAATGCCACTGAATTCACCCCATCCCCTTTTCATTTTTGCTCTTACTCTAATACCATACTCTGTATCCCTCTTTAGACCAGTAATTGTCACATGAGGCTCTTTAGTTATTTTCAGGGTTGTATTTGTGCCCTTCTCTGAATTATCTTTGGGGAAACATTTAATTTCATAACTCTCAATTGTGTCATCTGGATCGGTCAAATCGATAGGTGGTGGTGTCCAGGTGAGAGATAATTTATCACTCTCAACACTAAGGACTCGCAACTTAGATACCACACTTACAACTGATGCTTCTGTAACAGCAGTTATCTCAATCTTTTTAGGTGGTTCCCCTGTTAACTCTGTAACCCCATTAGAAGCAAATACTTGAAATTTATATTCTGTTACAGGATCCAATCCCAACACAGTTACTCTAGTTGAATTAAGACCACTGGCTGCTGGTCTGTATTCTACATGAGGTCCACAATTGGTGCAATGAACTTTGTAAGTAATATCAGTACGTCCACCAGTTTTGTGTGGTGGTTGCCAAGCAAGAGATATAGAAAACTGATCAGCAAATGTTACTGTAAGATTATCAGGGGCAGATGGTGGTTGAGTGCATGGAATGTTCTTAGGATCCTTCTTTGCTCTGAAGAAACCGGGGACACATTTACACTCAGCTGCAGCATAGGCTGTGGATTCTGAATAATCTGGGCATGGGATGCACAATTCATCACCAGTGTGAGATTTAAACTTACCAGGGGCACATTCATTGCAGACCTGGCTGTTGGGGTCAGGTTCAAAACCAGCACGACATTTGCATGAGCCACTTGGTAATGTCCACTTTCCATCACCTTGGCATAAATAAACAGGAGCAGCTTCGCCCGGTGCAGTTTCTGCATTTTCAACACAAGTTCCATTTGACTGTTCAATAACTGTGACTTCTCTGCCTGTTGGTGTTGCAGGAAATCTTGCAAAGTTTACAGTTACCTCTGGACATGTTATGTAGTATACTTTTACAGCTAATATTGAAATACATGCTCCCTGATCTCTAAATGCAAAATATACACCCCTTTTAGTAACAGCAATACTCTTTACCTCAGTGTTGATATGAACCTCTGAGTTTGTGTTGAATCTTCCTTCTCCTGCAGCAATCCGCCCCACCAACTTGTAGCTCTCGGGCTCCCAAGGTGGCTGCTCACGTGTCGCCACATCAAACTCGTAATAAAGCAGGCTGAAGGTTTCTTTGCAACTTAGAGCATTCCCTGGAAACAGGGAGCAGTCACGGATAGTGAACTTGATTTCTATGTAAATACGATTAGCATTACGACGCTCTATAAATGGAGTCCAGAGCCAGTTATTAACGTTGTGATGGGCTACGTCGCAGACAACATACGATCGCCAGTTGATTCGTTTTTCAAAGTTAGTGTAAGATTCTTCGAGCCATCCAGAAGTACTGGCTTGAGGAGCGTAAGGGAACCGCGTCCAACTGAGAGAAGACTCTGTGGTTGTATCCAGAAGTTGCACTTGTTCGCCCCGCACACTGGGGTAAGCCATCAACGCAGCCGCTACCACTGCACTAAACCACATCATATCGTCGGCATAACACTAAATTCCTTTTAAAACGACACTGATCGTTAAATAAAACTTAGAAATCCACATCAATTTCACTACATAGTGGTAAAAAAGTCAGAGTTCATTAGTCCCCACTGCTTAGAGATCGCACTTCACTTTGTCGAGGATAAAGGACGGCCCCGTCATTTCTCCTCACTGCAGTTTATTCTCATTTAGCACTTAATATTTCGACACAGAAATCAATGAATGGCGTGGAAGATTTTTCGAGTCCTTACTAATGGTAAATGTCATGGACACAATATACGCTAATTTTTGTGAGGATTCTGCATTTTTATTTTATATTGATCCCGAATTCACAGATCAAAATTCATTTTCTTGACTTGACATGGACCACAAACTAGCTAGAGATACATGGACGCGCAGCAATTTGTGTGTTGCCAGAGCAGTGTACTGCCTGGCTGTTTTTTTTATAGCAAACATTATTTATGGTACTGCCAAAAACTTCAAAACATATTTTACTGTTTAACACCAATCATAATTGATATTGTGGACTGTTGTGAAAAAAACGTAGTGATTACTTGCTCAGTGGTTGTGAACCCCACAAGACAGATGGTGTGGTGACAATTGCTCCAGGGGTCAGGGGTGAACCCCGTCGGTAACATCCCCGCTTTTGGGCGTGGGAGACGGTGTGTCGTCGCGCACGCGTATCGCGCGCGCGGAACTGCAGCCGTTAGTCGCTGTTTCCCCCTGATGGTCGGAGGGAAGAAGGTCCAACAGCTTGAAATTAATGCAATATTTCCCGGCTAGCTGTATTGTTGTTTCATACGTAGTATACGTGCATCCTTTTCTGACTTGTGTTGAATGTCGTTGATGATTGCCGGGCTTTAATTGAAAATCTGTTTTATTATTCTGTAGCCACAAATTGTGGTATGGCCCGTTCAGCAGTTACCAGCACCTCTAGGAAACTAGTAAAGTTGTGCATTTGTACATCTGTCTTGCCTGCTTTAAAAATTCTCTCTGTAAAATCTTTAAAAAAATTATGCTTATCCAGTTATTAGCATATTTTAACTCAAATAATTTATTGCATGAAAAACAATATGGTTTCACAAAAGGACGTTCTACAGATGACGCTGGTCTAAAGGCCTACTAAGAAATATTTATCAAGATTAGGAGGACGCACATTTGTCATGACCATGCGTTTAATCTCTGACCTCTCGTAGATACGGGAAGAGCCCGTCTTGGGCGCAGCGCTGGAGGGCACCGGCGCGTTCTACAAGAGATTCCGGAGCCCTCCTGTAGCGCCGGAGTAGGC
>DWTT01001904.1:0-10798 GCA_018250895.1 Carterocephalus mandan | reverse complement strand
ATTATTTAAAATGCAACACTGCTGCCAGCTGTAATAGACTCGATATTATTATGTAGGCCTGCTGACTCCAAAAACTATCCTTCGGCACATGAAAATAAATCTAGGTCTGGACAACGTACTTGGACCTCATTAATTATCCCCATGGCCCAAGGGAGTGGCGACCTTCTCAATAAGTAGGTACCCGCTGCCGGCCGCGCGAATATGTTGTTACGACCACAGAACAGATAAAAGAGGTTCTGTGGTTACGATGGAGCGGGCGAACCTCGCTCCGTGTGGGCACGGCAAAAGTCACTATCTAGAATAGCGGCGTTTGACACCTTTCCACGTATGACTACTTGTACTATTATTCTGTGGTATGACCCGAAAAAGCAAGTGTACCAGTGTCAAGTTCTTCAGCACCTCCAATATCTGCATTTCTACATCACCCGAGTAAAAACGTCTTCTGTAATTTTTCTATATATAATTTGTATCATTCACGCCGTACACTGTATGCACCTTACACTGTACGCACCGTACACTGTACTCACCGTACACTGTACGCACCGTACCTACTCTGTAAGCACCGCACATTATACGTACCGTACACTGTACGCACCGAACGCTGTACGCCGTGCCCGCCACGAGTGCGTTCACTCCTGAACATGGTCATCGAAATCGACCGAAACTAGTCGGCCTATTTCCGACTTAAATCACACGTGGTAAGCCGGTAATTTCAACTATGATAACTCACGAATCATTCAGTAATAAAATTTGTATCATAATATAGGAAAGGTAAAATTACTCCGTGCTCTTTCTTCGGATCTTGGGTACCATCGACCTAGCTCAAATAAAGTAGAAGTACCTACATGCAATGTACAGCGGTGACAGCCCGGTGGCAATCGAACTCGCCTCTCACTCGAGCGGTCCGAGTTCAAACCCAAGCGGCACGCACCAATGACTTTTCTATGAAGTTATGTGCGATTTAAGAAATTAAATGTCACATGCTGTAACGGTGAAGGATACATCGTGAGGAAACCTGCATGCCTGAGAGTTCATCATGTTGTTATCCGCACTTGGCCTGCGTGGTGGACTAAGGCCTTATTGTGAGAGGAGACCCGTGCCCAACAGTGGGACAAAAAAAAGTTGTGATGATGACATGCAATGTTATAATCACAGAACAGATAACTCCTTTATCTGTTCTGTGGTTATAATAGTCAATGATATTTTAATGTCATATAAGTTATGTTGTATAAATCAAGATTTTAATAGGCGGTGTTTCGGTAACGATTTCTCAACACGCGCCTCGGCCATGCTATGCTAGGCAATGCTGATATCGCTAATGTTATTTTAATAGCGCCCTCCGTAGACAAGTGGCTTACGTAACATTTAGTGACGTGTTATTTATTACAACAATTACTATTGTTTTATGCTTTTGACATACATAGACGGACGTAAAAATCTTGAAAACGTCATAATGACTTGTTTGACTACAGTCCGACACGCATCGAATGTTAAATGCTTGGTAATTGCTTGCTAATTTAATCTTTATATAATAACTGTAGGTAATAAAACTAAGACAATTCAGGTTGGTGGACTACTTTAAGTTCTAACTAGGAATTCAAGTGCATGCTAATTGCTAATATGTTTATTATTTTCATAAATAAAGCGTCATACTTTTGACCGGCCCGTGACCCTGTGACCCAGCCTGTTGCGCCAGGGGTCGTTTGTTTGAATCCCACTCAGGACAAATATTCGTGTGACGAACACTTGTATTTGTTCTGTGTCTGGATGATCTATTTAAGTATGTATTTAAAAATATCTATGTATGTATAACAGTCTCTGACGCCCATTTTACAGGCTCGCGCCTACTTTGGGGTCAGATGGCCGCGTGTGAGAATGTCCAAGATATTAAGATATTATTATAGATATACTGACTACCTCAGCAGCCATCTGGTACATCTAGGAAGGCTCTGGGTTCTAAGTTTCCTTACGTACTACCTACTACTTAATGGAGGATAGTTAACTTAAATTGGACTAAAATTCAATGCGGTTATTGTTAACATTTCGTTCACATGTATATAGTGTACTAACTTACAAAAATATGTTTGTAGCAAATTTTAAACCACCAAAGACATCTTTATCGCAACATCTGCTGTTAAAATTGTAGTCCAGCAAATTGGCTCGATCCCCAAATCGCACGATACGTCGGGCCGCACGCAATAAAACATCTAACGATTCTTTCCATTCTATTGTGTCGAGCGAACGGAAAAACATCGTCACCTGTCGTGTCATTTGGTACCAATAAACACACCGACAAAGAACACGGTATTCGACAAAAAACGGAATCGCCCAATAGTGACCGGAGTTGTCTTATGACAGTTTGCCGAGACGTCCGATCGGGAAAATAATGAAGTATTTCTACAACCTTATTGCTATAGCAAAAGATGCGAGATTTCGTTGAAAAAAAAATTTTTTTTTTTAATGAAAAAAATATATTGTTTTTAATTTCGAAGGGACAGTTTTTTCGACAAATCGTTTTGACTGACGAATATTTACGACGTGATACTTTACTACGGGCGAAATAAAATTCTGGTCGGACTTCATTAGTAGTGTTTTTGTGATGTCGGTTTCGCATTGTGAAGGAATAATAGGTTTTAGACGTTTTGACTTTTGATGATGCCTTCCGAACGTCAAGGAGATTTCTCAACGTCACGTAGTTATCCTGCTAATGTCATAAATGGAAAAAATATGACGACATTTCATTGGTGGATAGATGATCGATTGATTCGTAATCACGCTAAAATTATTGAACTGCTTTTTATGGGTTGAGATATTAGGATATACATACATATAAATATTTATTTAAGTTTTTGGTAACCATAAAGTTGACAAAGGGCTTACCCTTACATAATGCCTCAAGACATTTTCTACCAGTTCACCCTGTTGGTGAGAATGCTGGTGGTAGGTATAAAAGTGTACTGAGAAAAGAATATTTAAACATGATTCCTAATCTAATAAACAGTACATTTAAGCATATTATATAACATAAATAACGTAGGCACATAAAAAATATAAATAAAGAAATATAAATACATAAATAAAGATACACAGACACCATTCATAAACACTTTGTTTTAATTATATATGTATAGGTATATATATAGAAATACTTCAAGCTCATGAAGTCAATTGGCAGCTCAAGTAAAGTTCATGCAATAATTTCATAAAAGAGAATTTAATTGAGGCTCTACGAACATTTTCAGGTAGGGTGTTCCAGAGCAGTATAGCCTATATAATGGATATAGGGTATAGAGACCGGCGTCAAAGTCTAGCGCTGACCTTGAATGCACATAAGTCGAAATTAATGCAGGTATCGTTGGTCGCGGTGGCTAGCGAGCAGCTATTCCCTCCGGATTTTGTTCAGACTCGTTTTCGGGGTTCGTTTGTCTGAACGCTCTTATCTCTAAAAAACTAAAGATTCAATTCTGAAATCTACCCTTGTACGAGGGCAATATGATAAATAAACTAATACAATTTCTGTTACAACGAAATAAGAAACGTGAGTCTTAAGACAGCACTGCCTTTTAGACCTAACTGCCATCCATACGTGTTGCAGCGACAGCCAGAACAATCAATACGTAATTAAACTTATCTCGGAAGCTTTCAAGACAATCAGAGGGTATTACGAAAAGCGTTATTTAATTGATACGTCAGCTCAATTCAATTGTGCGCTATCTCACGGCCAATTGCTGGCAACGGCCTTATCTGAGTGGCTGAAGACAAGGTGTTTTAGAACATTCGTTATAGAAAATTAAGATTGTCATGATAAATGTCCATTAGTCGTTCACTTCTCGTCACTGGTAGAATCTGTGCAGATCGTCCAATTTAATTCAGTTTATTTTATGTTTACTTAAGGTACAGGACTGTAGTAGGTATATATACAACATGATCATATAACACCACGAATTCAAATTTTGTTTATTTATTTTTATTTAATTCATAAACAAATAAACTATTATCGACATTTATTCTAACTTTTAAGAGATGATTTAAAATCAAATCAGTAGCAGTAAGCCCGGTGTATTTAACGAAGGTACGGCATCAAGTCGCCACCAAATTTCAGGGTTAGTGTCAGCGCCATCTGTTGACGCTGTACCAAACAACTTTCTAGATTATGTTATGTCCAAGTTTTGTCCATATCCGTTTTGTTGTTTTCTGCATGATTCAGTAACATACATCCAAACAATCAAATATCCAAACTTCCAAACTTTCGTAATATTAGTAGGATAATAGCACTTCTTAACGAGCAATATTTAGTACAATTTAGATAAAACTTCGCTTGTGGCATCTCGAAACTAGGTGGCAATGTGTCGTGTCATGTCATGTATGTGGCACGAGATAATAAATGACAAGCTTACCAAATGAAATCAAATTAGTATTGGACATAATATCATAATAATATCATTTTAACGATAGAATAATGCATTTACACTATTTTAATATTATCGTAATAAACAATGAGAAATCGTAAAACTCAGTGATACTCAGTGATATATAACTAGAGTGATTTATACTAAAGATCATACAACAATCATAATCTATTTAGCTACATACATCCCTAATTGTTAAAATCCACGAATGATATATCGTCGTTTTTTATTGCTTATTAATTTTATGATAGCAAGCAATATATTTAGTTACCTTAAAAATAATGTGACAACATGTATCCCGAATCGATTTATTAAGCTCTTTATCACGGCCCCTTAGCCTTATATTAATGTCGTCACGTTACGGTAAATTACTGGACATCCAATTGGCCGGTTTCGTGACAAACACACATAAATCGCGTGTAGCTCGCTCATAGAAAAGGAGACATGCAGGGCCCAGAATGGGGCCCTGTCGCACTCCGCGAATCTTTCACTCTATTTACTCGTCCATTACCTTAACGACGTGCAAACGACATAGGATAAGGCATTACATATTAGGCTCGTAAGAAATGAATCTGCGTAGGCAAATAAACGATCACGCACACTAGAAATAATATTCTCAGTTTCATTTAATTGAAATCGTATGACTTGTAATGTAGGTAAGGTCCGATTGAATTGGGAAATGGTAAGTCGACTTCAAGCGCGTAAAAAAAATCTTTAAAAAGGTTATTATTTTTAATACATTTCAATTACTTAAGAATATTGCAACAATAACAGTTTTCACTAAAATCATATTAAAAACAAAAATGTTAATTCAGCACTAAAACCGGCTTCTTAAACTTCCTAACGAGCATAAAGTATAAAGCCAACGATTATAAATTTATATCGATCGCACAAAAAACATTGCCATGGATATACTTCTTAAATCCATTGTTTCAAACTTGCTCTCGTATTTTATTACCTCAATTAATAACTGGCGTCTGTTTCGGGGCGGGACATTTATTAAGTCCATTACTCTGAATGGGTTCCGTGGCGTCTGCCCTTTGATCACAGTGGTTGTCACCACAGCGCCTTGTTCCCGCCACGGGTGGTGGCCTTCGGTACGTGTTGAGTCTATCGTCTTTGATATGGCGTGGTCGGCTTGTTAAAGGCTCTCGAGACGATCAAACAGTTTGTTTCAAACCTTAGTCTTGTGTATAATAATAATAATATGTATAATATTATTGCGCAGTTTCGCATGCCTCTAAAATCGAGCATGACTATCTTGAAATATCTACTCAATTCAAAAAATAAGTGTAACTTCACGCTAATAAGTTCACTTAAAATCCGAAGCATTGTAAAATGAGACGAGAATGAGAAACGGCTCATTAAACACCTAAAATGCAGCCTGTATTTTCCCGAATGGTTGAAAGAGGTGTGTAGTAAACCCTACACCGATATTTCACCAGTTATGTTTAGTTACAATGCTGGCGAGCCTATTGCTTTACACCGGGCAGAATAACATACCTACTCCGAGCCATTAGCTACTGGTAATATTCAGTTAGAAAAACCCAATATAATAATGGTAAAATTTAATTTGACATCAGATAAAAGTTAAACCCATGAATATAAGATTAAGATAAATCTCCTAGACTAGTCTCAAACCAGTCAATCAAAATTGTTTGAGTGTAACCTAAATTTAAGTGTTTTAAATAAACCGTTTGACCGTCTGAGGGGGTCTTATGGTAGGTACCTACTTAGATATTTTTAGCTCGCACAACCTTTCAATACGTTTGTATCGTGTTTACGTCAGGGAGTTATGATCATTACATTTAGTTATTATAGTATTTGCTGTTTTCAGTGAATACTGTAGATACTATGATGTTTTATTTTAATTTTTTAAATGGCCTTTATGATTTTTTTTTTCGCATTATAAGCTACTTAGAATAAGTGATTTTAGGATGTGTGGTTGAGATCTAGCTGAGAAAAATTAAATTTGACGATGTTATGTTAAGCGTTAAATGTTAAATTATGTTGTTTTTAGTGTGTGTCCGTCCACAATACAGGCCTAGGATTACCGCGGTAATTGTGTAGCGATTAATTATTTATAAATTTTAAATATATAACGTAAGTAGGTACCAAACGAAATTTTAATATGAAGTTGTAATTAAGAGTCTTTACGACTGTTGTTGTTATAAAGTGACAGTAAAATCGCCATTACCGTCCGTCGAGGAACTCGCACTGAGTTGCTAAAATCTCACGTGACGTGTCACTTTACGGGATCAATGTAATATACATTGATATTCTTTTGGAATAAATTGTTTAGTCGTGAGTAATGCAGTAATGCCTTGAAGCACTCGTAACCATGCGGTTAGCATCAGTCGTAAATGAACTGCTCGATAGCGTAAAATAATATATCTTGGGTGAGTTCAGTAGAAAAAAATATATGGAAAAACGTACTCGTAGATAGCAAAATATAAAAACAGTTATGCGCCGATCGGGACATACAGTTCGTTTACTTTTTAACATACCTAGAGATAAAAGCGAGAAAAAATCTGTCTATCTATTATAAATATCTATGTTTTTTAAAATATTTTATTCATTCTGAACAAGTTGCTGAAATATTATGCTCGGCATAATACCCGACAAATCCAGCAACATTTGAAAAACAACTTAACTTAACTTAACTTAACTTAACTTAAGCAAATAACATTTTTAGAAGGTATTAGGTACTCGATAATTAAGAAAATGTAAACACAGAGGAATGAAATAGGTATATCATTAAACCCTATTATTCTGTGGTTCTATCCAAGAAAAGACGCCAAGCATGCAGTGACGTGTTGTGATGATGGATTGTTTGCCACAGTAAGTTCTCAGTGTGTATCAGTGGTAGTAGTAGTTACGTTGAGTCCTGAAATGTCTACAAAAAAAACGCCTAATTAATGGAATTAGATAATACTGTTATTCGTAGTTGTTTTTACACAATATTGTTCAATTAGGCATGGATGGTCACCGCAAAAGTTATTCAAATTGTAAATACTCACTAATTACGCGTTAGAGGTCCCGTGGATTTCAATGTTTAAGGTCAGCATCACCTCATTACCACTACAGAGCGATAGGGTCTCGTTCCTACTTACCTCGCGATATTAATCGCCTTTCTTTTGCATTCATTTGGACGCGATGCGCGAGCGCCGGTACCCTGTCGACACATCCCGTGTTGGTTTTGTATACACAGTTGATGTACCTCCGCCCTGCGGGGTACTCGCCGCTTCTTAATACCTTTTGTCTTTTTTTCTCCCCTTCCTTTTTTATATCTCCCGACATGCCGCAAAGGCGACGTCTGTTCCCTTGTCTCTCTCCTTAATGATTTTTACGAATTATTAATTGTGGGTTGATAAAAACCGATTGAAAAATGGTGATTGTTATACGATTTGTACTTGTGTTGTTTTGCTTTTGGATCGGCGGAGCGTTTGCTTGTCTAGTGATGACTGCGCCTCTATGACGCGGGTTCCGGGTTCGTATCCTAGCTGGGACAGATATTTATTTTGCAGATAATTATTTGTAGATAGGTACCTACTTTTGTCAAGGATGTTAAGTTGTGTTGTTTTCTGTGTGTGTCCGCTCCCCTATGTGTGACTGTAACAATGTCGTGAATGTGTGCGTTTATTTATTTATTGCAACACTGTAGTTCGGATTTTGAAAGGTGAAGTGAAACTAAACTACGAATACCTACGTCTTCACCTACGTACAGTCCGTAGTTCACGCGCTAAATAGGTACGTTAGTGAGTCGTATTTTACTCCGACAATATTTTGTTGATTGTGAGTCATAAAATTCAAAACTACGATATAACAGTAATTATATAAAAAATAAATATACTAGCCTATACTACTCTATAAATCAAAATGGACCCCTTGGTATTTATGTATTTGGTTGGTTATCAACCAGGTTTTGATTTGATATTTAACAGTGCAGGGGCTATTTTTATGAGAATACCCTAGTACCTACTACCTAGTACTACCTACTGGCAGATAAATTGAAATCAATGAATTTTATTTATTATTTACGTAAGTACCTATTTAATAAATTTGAATAGGTTGAGGCACTTTTTATATAGGATTAATTGTACCATTATTGATAAACATTATTATAAAGAAGAAGTGGTAATCGGTGAGAAATAAAATTCTTCAAATAGACCCTAAAACTCGGAAGATGGTGCACAGTTTGCCCTTCGATAAAGGGAATGTCGACATGCAGTAGACGACGTGGGAAACCACTGTATTTAGAAAGCACAGGAACAGGCGGAGCGGTGTCATTTAGGAGAGGCTTCAAAACGGTGATGGATGGATGGATAGATAAAAAAAGGTTATAAGAATAATTCTTCGATCTAGATCTTCTTTCCGTTCTTTACCGTTCTAAATGTGTTTTGAGGTATAATTATACCCGAACCCAAAACGGTGACCTCTACATAACTAATCACAAACAAATTTTATCAACGCATTTAAATTTCAACTAAAATGGCTACTAACCGACCCGGTGTAACCTCTGCCTTTGTTTAAACGCGTAATAAGTTAAGTTTAGTTAATTCTTGTAATTTCCTACCGATGATATACGAGCGGCGATCCGGGGATCTATTTTCGAACCACTCGCGTGACTCAATCGCTCGACTCCTCATATACGTTAAATAGAAACAATACCGTACCGTACTAATTAGTCTATCTATTGGCCCGCCAATCGAGTGTTTAATACGACTTGTTACATTGTAGTGATTTAAAAATAATGGACGGAATGGCCCCAATCGATCGATATATGAGTCGCTATCGAGCGATTAAGTCACGCGAGCGGTTCAAAAATAGAGTCCCCGTCCCCTGTAATAGCAGGGCGTGGAACGAATATTTCGGGACGTCCCATAACGTATTGGACGCTTAAATAAATTAAATAAACTCGTGTCTAATAATTAAGCGCGGGGACGTAAAGTTTTGATTAATAGCGCCGCCAAACCGAAATGTGATTAGGTTCTGGGAACGGTGTCGGTGAAAAATTACAGGACATTTTTGTGAGGAGCTGGTAATTTGCATTGCAGTGTTGCTGTTATAGAGTAGTCATTATTATCACAAACCTTTCCTTGTCCCACTGTTGGGCACGGGTCGCCTTTCTGAATGGGAGGGATTAGGCCTTAGTCCACCACGCTGGCCAAGTGCGGATTGGGTAACTTCACATGCTTTCGAGAACATTATGAAGAACTCTTAGGCATGCGGGTTTCTTCAAGATGTGTCCTTCACCGTTATAGCATGTGACTTAATTTCTTAAATAGCACACAACTTAAAAAGTCATTGGTGCGTGCAGCTGTGGTTTGAACCCGGACCGCTTGAGTGAGAGGCGAGTTCGATAGCCACTGGGCTATCACCGCTATAGAGTAGTCAGTATAGAGTTACTTAATTATAATATCACGCCTATATTTTTCCGACGGGGTAGGCAGAGATGTGTAGTGTTCTCAGTGTACTCACCCACTATTCACCGGTTATGTTTAGGTCCCATGTAGTTGGTGAGCCTATTGCCATACACCAGGCACAAATCCACTCCGAGCTTCTTCCGGGAATTTCAAAGTAAAACATAATTTTAAGTCTTGTTTAAAGTAAAATTAAGTTCGGTATATCATTTTAAGTTTCAGTTTGTTTTTTCAACTTCAAATATAAGTTATAGCTGAATCGATGGAGATGTATAGGTACTATTAGGTACCAACATTTTTAACATCAGAAGCAAAATGTTTTGTGTGTACCTACTGTCGAAGTACAGGCAGTAGATATTCATTAATTATTAGTTGAAATATAAGGTACCTGCAAAACAAAACCTTTTTTCGCAGTCAATTAAAAATATGTAATCATCGATTTTTGTGGGACAGTAAGAACCTGAATATTTTTCGTCAAGTAGGTAAGGTGTTCTATCAAGAATACCTACAATAACATGCGTTATAGGATTCTTTCACTCGTGTAGCACTTAGATACTGTTGGCAAAAACACTACCTTGATTTGACATTAGGCTATTCTAATTCCTTCGCCATTACTCCGTGCGAATTCCTTGTAACTTGCATAATTCGTTAAGCTACAGCTCGTCGACATTCCCAGTGCGACATGGTGACCTCTCGCGGAATTCTTGGGCACTAGCCACGCCAGCAACGCCTTGGACACACCCAGTGCTGGCTACAAGAACGTGTTATAAAATTCAACGTCCAAAGCGCAAGCTAATTCATTTAGGCGAAAAAGGACTGACGAGCACAGAAGAGTATTGGGTGGACTAAAGCTAAGGGCTAGTAGCTAGTAGCGTCCATAGCCCAATGACTCGCGTCGATTCAATGAGATCGAAAGAGTTAAGCAACGACGGGCGCGGTCGGTTTGTGGATGGGTGACCGCTAGTG
>DWTT01001903.1:0-10798 GCA_018250895.1 Carterocephalus mandan | reverse complement strand
TTCGATATATATCATAATTATCGTTCGTAAGGAGTAAACTCCAATCGTGCGTCGTAGCTGACACACACACTTTTTTTTGTTATTGTGGTTCATATTTGCATGATATTTCTATAATGAAAAAATATATAGGCCAAATAGGGCCTATCCAATGGCAAAAACTACTGGGTCGACGGACGACGATACGTAGTATCTCTACGTAGTCTGTGGGTCACAGATTTTTAGGTATTGCTCCTCCTTGGTGTATTGTATATCTATTCTGTGGTATTGCTGTGGGTGGACCACAGAGTACTTTGGACGTGCGTGCAAAGAAATTAAATAGGAGTGAAATAGTGTTTTTTGTGTTGTGTCTGCGTCCCAGAAAAATAGGTATACCTGCTAGCCTGCTACTACATTACAAAGTAGGATAGGAAATAGGAAGGATTAGTTTGTGTTGTATTTCTTCTCTGTTTCCCGAGTTCTATTAAAGTAGTTTTTTTTCTATTTAGGTAGGTACTAGATTACTAGAGTAGTTTTTTTCTATTTATTATAGTAGTTACCTACTCGCTCTATTTAGTCCAATTCATTGATTTAAAGTCGTACTAAATAGAGAAAAAAGACTACACTACTATTTATTTATTTACACATAATAATATTACCTGACTCTGCGAGACGAGACGTTATTCTTGATCTTGATATTTTACATTACACCTTGTGATTACACCCCGTACACCCGTGACGTGAATAGGGTTGCCACCTTTTGTTTTGTCCAAATAAAGTACTTACTTATAGAAAAAAGTACATTGTGTCTTGTTAAGAACTATTTATTTATTCCTAGAGAGATTCCTATTTAGAACTATATTTTTTTTTTTCGACGTAGTACCAGTAGTAGGTACCTATATTCACTATCTATTTGATCCGTTTCACTATCAAATGTACGTTTTGTAGATGTGCCTGGAATAAGTAGGTACCTACTTTTTAACTTGTAGGGACAAGTTAGGGATACCTATGGCTATAGCTATACCAAAATGACGTTCAAACTTGTGTACTCTGACTATAGAAGTAATAAGTAATAGATCCTCAACCTTTTTTTGTTTCATGTATACTAAAATTAATCATAAATAAATCAAATTTACGCAAAATAAAGTATTTTCGCGTAGGTACTGAATCGTTGGCATACAATTACCCGAAATAACGTATAATACTTTATAATAAAGTACGGTTGGGAACCCATCAGTGACAGACTGACATAGCCTTTGTGTAACTGGAAGTTATATTATTATATTATAGTAGGTCAGGTCACAGAGTACATTTTACGCTTTGATAATCAAAGATTTTACGGTTTGGTCACTTAGGCTTTCTTAATTTACCCGACGCAGTAAGCTTTCAACGATATTTTGTTATAAAGTATGATAATGTTTCAGCAGCCGCTAAATAGCCCAAAGTATTTTTTTTAATTTGAACTATAGGTATATACTAGTTGACCCCGCAAACGTTGTTCTGCCTTAATAATATGAAATGTCAAAGTGACGCGACCCTTTACGTCAATGAACGACGGTTAAAAATAAAAATACTAAAATAGTGTATAAAAAACATTTTCCAGTGAACCAAATTGTGAATCTAAACCATTCTCGAATCCCCTTGAACACACACATAAAATTTCATCAACATCTATCCAACTGTTTGAGGAGTTCACTGTCATACACACGTACACAAGAAATAATATTTATTAAGATTATTCGACTGGCCCGTTGGCGCAATCGGTAGTGAGTCTGCCTGTTTCGCCAGGGGTCGTGGGTTCGAATCCCACTCAGGACAAATATTCGTGTGACGAACACTTATTGTTCTGTGTCTAGATGTTAATATTATTACTGTCTATTTAATTATGTATTTAAATATATATATGTATGTATATCAGTCTCTGACACCCATATTACTGGCTCGCACCTACTTTGGGGTCAGATGGCCGTGTGTGAGAATGTCCAAGATATTTATTAATATTAACTATGTTGGTAATAAATGGCTATAAATAAGAGTTAAGGTAGTAATTTTCTGTTTTTCAGTACCGGAAGTACGTTTTTTTCAGTAAGTCGATAACGGCCACAGATCTATGGGTACATCATACTGATAGCAATAGAGAAAGGTGAATACAATTAAAAATATGTTGTATGCTCACCAGTTTTTACTAATTATTAATTTAAACAAAACAAGCAGGCATACATAATGCTGCAAGCATTCTTAACATAGTATTATTTAATTTTGACCGTCGCCTTGTCGAGAATATTCCTAAAATACCTACCTATCTATAATTAAATCTCAGATTTAAATATTCATTCGAAACTATTTCGACGATTGTGATATTATTATGTTATGTTATTATACCCTAACTAAATTATTATCTTTAGAATTTTTTTGCACGTGACATTTTGAACGTGTTTTCGTCTAATGGGTAGGTAGGTAACAGGTGTTCTATTTCTGATTTCCAGATTAATAAGAAGATACAAGATAATTAAATAAGAGTTTTATCTCTCCTTGTAGGTACACTATAAGAATTATATTCTCATGTTTTGTATGCAATTTGAAAAAGTGGGTTATAGAGAATTAATTTTTTTTCAGAAAAATGTTTACCGATAAAGTTGTGCTCATCACCGGCGCTGGATCAGGTATAGGGGCAGCAACTGCTTTAGAATTCTCGAATCTTGGGGCAAATTTAGCTTTGACGGGAAGGAATAAAGAAAATCTATCCAAAATAGCTAAATTGTGCGAAGAGAACTCTCCGACGAAATTGAAACCTCTGATCATTATAGCTGACATGACAAAGCCAGAAGATGTGGATAGAATTTTGAGCATGACCATTATTATGTACAGCAGGCTAGATGTTCTTGTAAACAACGCTGGAATTCTGGAATCGGGATCAATTGAAACTACTTCTTTAGCACAATACGACAGGGTTATGAACACAAATGTTCGTGCCCCTTACCAATTGACGATGATTGCCGCGCCGTATTTGATGGATACAAAAGGATGCATTGTGAACGTATCGAGTGTGACTGGTATGAGATCGTTCCCGAACGTTCTAGCTTACTGCATGTCTAAATCTGCATTGGACCAGTTCACGAGATGTGTTGCTCTAGAACTGGCACCGAAAGGAGTACGTGTAAACGCAGTAAATCCTGGTGTTATAACTACCGGAATACACAAAAAGGATAGTATGACCGATAGTGAATATGAGTTGTTTTTGGAGAAATGCGCTGAAACTCATGCTTTAGGCAGAGCGGGTGACGCTGAGGAAGTTTCATCTGTTATTGTATTTCTGGCTAGCGATGGTGCTAGTAACATTACTGGCGCGACTTTGCCTGTCGATGGGGGTCGACATGCGATGTGTCCACGATGAAATTAATAAGTATTGTAGGTACTTCATTACGTTAGAGAAATCATTAAATTGTTTTATTGCTTTATTTGTTTTATTTCATTTCCTGTTCCAATATTGTGATTTAGATGGACCAATAAAATGAAATCCTATTATGTATAACATGTTTACTTATTTTACGCCAAGGCACTAAGATTCAACTTTATAAACTTTCACGTGTTTACATCTATACATAGACTAATATTAGGTTTAAAGAGGAAAAATGTGTTTGTAATGATAAAACACAAAAATACTGGACCCATTTCAAAAATTCTTTCACCATTAAAAAGCTGCATCGTCAATGAGTAACATAGGCTATATTACATTTTAAAAAAAGGGTTCCCTAATAAAAATACATTAATATAACCCATGGTGTGAAAATTACCTAAAATATTCTTTACATCGCGTGCGCTGCAAAAACTATTGATGATAGAATAAAATAATGTACTACGACTTTGCAGAACACATCATTATTTACAAAAAGTGTCGCGATACCATATGTCCAACCTGGGCCGGATTTAGGGGAGGGCAACCGGGGCTACGGGCCTCCACAAAAGAGGAGCCCCCACAATACACTTTGGAAAAAAAAGTTTCATATTCCGACTAGTAAACAACTTTTTTTTTTTCGCTGTTTTACCTTCACCTTTACCTTTGTACAAACATGATTATATTGTTCTTAAATATTAAACAGAAATCATTTATGTATCTATATTTTTATATGTTTTTTAAATACTAAAATAATCTACTCGATTTCAAATTATTGATTGAAAAACTCGACTTAAAAAAGTTGTTCATCTCATTTGGAAAATAATTTGGGGCCAGGCCAGGGAATATTAGTATGTATTGAATGTATTACCAATTATCCATATTTTTTAACAACGAATCATATGGTTTTAATAAAAATGTTTACCTATTTTTCCAATTACGGAGTATTTTATTATGTTTATCTATTTAATTTGACTTTCTATTTAGATATGCTATAATGTTTAGACTAGGCCATACCAGTTTATCCTAGAGTATTTATATCATGATCAACTAGTTTGGCCTAGCATAAACTGGTCTATCCTATCGGGCTTAGGACAAATTAGTTTGGACTAGCCTAAACTGGTTTATCCTATCGGGCTTAGGACAAATTAGTTTGGACTAGGCTATACTAGTTAATCCTATTGCGTATAGGAAGAACTAGTTTAGCCTAGGCCAAACTAGTTTGTCCTGAAATCGGGTTTGTCCGGTAACAGATATATTACTTAAAATATGAATAGAATTGATGAATTCCTTCATATTAGCAAATGTTTACAGTTGAATTAATTAATAAAAATATAGGATGTAGGTACTTTTATGAAGTATTATTTTTATGAGAATAAAGTTCGGAGGACAAAAGTCTTTGAAGAGGGTGGCAACTAGATGTAAACGAAACTATTGTTATGTCTAAATCCACGCGAGCGAAGCTGCGGGCGTCTACTAGTTTATTTATAAAGATGAGTTTTGGTAGCAGTAGTAGAGACAAAGGAATTATCTTTGTACGGATAAAGTATCTGAAGTTTATCAAAACATAACGACACTTTTCATATTCATTTATTATATATGTAAACAATGAAACAAACATGAATGCGTTAAATGTATTTTTTTTTAAATGACTGGAGAGTTATCTACTTGCACCTATGTTCAATGTAAATATGTAATATGTGATTTTTTGAACTTCTGATATTTTATTGCATTGATGTTCACCAGGAACCTTTAGTTTTTATTTACCAAAACCAAACGGTCCTTTTGCGGTACTACATTTGCTGGTTGCGCTCGAAACTAGTTTGGTGCTTTTTAATGAGGCTTCGTCAAGGTACTTCTTGCTGCACAGTTCCAGCGCCGCGGGTAGAGCCTTCAGAGAAACTTGGATGCTTTCAACCTGTTATAGGAAACAAATATTTTGTAATTAACATCATGACATTTTTGAAGGCATGTCAAGTCTGTCAATCCGCACTCCTCCAGCATGGTGGATGCTAACCCCTTTTATTACGAGACGAGCCCCTTACCCAACAATGAAAGGGTTGTGATGATATTTATGAACCTTTTTTCATCAGAATTGCATCACGTAAGTGTATGACCATATTGTTATGTCATGTAAAGTAGAAACATAATTTTAATCAACCGACTTCCAAAAAGAGGCAAAATTCGGATGTGTTTTTTTGTTCTTTTTTTTACATACTAAAAGGTTATCTTACAGCAAGCTTCCTCTGTGATTCGTAAGTGTTCGTGAAGCTTTCGGTCTGCCTGGTGACAGAGTCGAGACAGGCTTTGGTCGGTGCTGCGATCCCCAAGTTTTCTTCTGTGCAATCCCTAGTGTTCTCTACCGCGGTGTTAGAGAAATTGATAGCACTAGATGAAATGTTGCCAAGATTTTTGATCATGTCGTCTAGTTCTTTCACTCTCTGATCAGCACATTCCTTTGCTTTGGTTTCTGTTTCATCGAACAAATTGTTTCCGTCACTCTCGATAGACTGAAAATTGAAATAAAAAATAAGATATAAATACATAAAATTAATAGCGGATTAATATCTGCCGAACTGTCAACCGATTCGAAGCACACTATTCTTATATGTAATCTTGTTATGTTTACGGACAATTTTTGATGAATTTAATATTTTTATTTGCGAAAGCTGACTATGAAACATAAATTAAATACAAATAAGTAAATTGTTTTCATACGTAAACTGTCAATTAAAGCTTAGTTTGTCGATCTAAATCCCATAGTGTATTTGTAGTGAGAATCTTCATGCACCTCATTGACGACAGGAGGATATGTAGTGGACTACATGCTGCAATGATACATGCAGTACCTACCTACCTGTTAGTCCAAATGGTGTGCAACCAAAACAACTAAATCTGCGATCGATTTCGCTTTGTCTGAAGTCAACCATCTGTACAATGTAGGTACGTCTAGCTTAGATGTAGGTACAATTTGTTATAATTATCTGGCTTACATATTGTAAATTTAAATAACTTACTTGAACACATTTTTTAGCACCCGGGATTGAAGAGATTGTGCTGAGTGATCCAAAGAATGACTCCTTTGCTTTCTGTATTCCGTCCGCTAATGTTTTGATAAATAAGTTAAATTGATCGTTTAAACCTTTAGAGAAATCTTCCGCGGTTTTGATTCCTAACTGCGCAATTTTACTCAAATTTGCTATCAGCTCGGCGATAACGTCCCTGTAAACATTACAATATCATTATATGTGATGATTAAAACAAGGGAAAAAATCCAAATTCTCAATTGAGGTTGGTACCAAAACTCCAAATTGAATTGTATGTGCATAATATATATTAGTTTAGTTCGTATATCTTAGAGAGAGATGAGCTGAGTTTCCTTCTGCTTAAGGTCAGGAATGCCTACGATTTAAACTCTTCGATTTCACTCACACAACTGCACATTGTAAACGGTAGTACCTATACAAAACAATACAATATAATTTATTGCGTCGGAAAAAGAACAGAAAAGAAAACATAATGAAAAAGAAGTTTTGCAAAAGGTATTTTGGTTCAGGGGTAGAAAGCTTGACTTTTGACTGAAATATTAGATCAGAGCAAAAAGTATGTGAAGTATATGAAAGACAGTGTAGCAGTCGCCTTACCTTAAGTTAGAGAACATATCAATTTGTTTAGGAGTAGCCAGGATCATTTGTGTGTCTGAACGTGGCTGACTGTCATCTTTCGACTGGAGTTCGTCTTTATCAGCCTGTAGGTAATAATAATACAATATTTATTTAAGACACCCACAGCCCAGTGGCTGTTGAACTCACATCTCACTGGCTGTTGAACTCAAATCCAAGCGGCGGTACGCACCAATGACTTTTCCAAGTTATGTGCGATTTAAAAAATTTAATGTCATCAGCTGTAACGGTGAAGGCAATAATTTGAGGAAACCTGCATGCCTGAGAGTTCTCCATAAAGTTCTCGAAGGCATAGTCCAGCGTGGTGAAGTAAGGCCTAACCCCTCCCATTACGAGAGGAGGCCCGTGCCCAACAGACGGACTAATAAAGTGTTGTGGTGATTTATTTAACAGTTCAGCTTTAGAGGAATCAAACAATTTTTTCATGATCATTGCTCATTTGAAGGTTACATTTAAAAACATTTTTTTCCTGACGATATTTACACTGTATAAATTACTGTCTAACCTACCTACACTAAGAGTTATGTCGAATAGTAAATTAATCTTCTTCAGATCCGTTTGACAGCTTTTGTGTACAATCAAATCATCAAAAATCTCGGGTCCTCCCAACCTACTCGTACACCCAAGGAAATATTCCTCGGCTTAAGCCCTATGCTGTCCCACCTAGATTCTAGGCATTTTTGGTCTATACTATTTTTTATATGGATGTAAGATAGAAAACGAGCTTGCAGCACCACCCATCCGCTGCCGCCTGTGACAACTGACTTACTTTGAACAATACTCTAATAGTCCCTAAGATGATTAGTCCAGTTAGCAGAGAGAATTAATTAACATCAGTTGTTCAGTTCGTTAAATAATTCTCCACAAACCACCCATACATACCATTTTCTTAATATCACTAACGTCTGCTGCCCAATTTGACCACGACATAATACTTTTGAGCAATCTCTTGCCAGGACTCTCAGTCTGGAGGAGTTGGTTGTGTGCCACCACTTTATAGTTTGGTTTCAGCCTATCCGATTCTACTCCACACTGAATCAGAGCTTTAGCAGCCTCCAGAGACAGTTTAGTTGGCTCCTGATCTGTAATATAGGTACGTTAGATAACATTAAAATATTATTTGAGTTGTAACAATATAATTAATAAGATTTTAGATTAGAGCAAATAAGATTTTCAATAATAATAAACGCTATACGCCTTTAAAATAGACGCTAAATAGGTATTCAAAATGTTGTTACAACAAATTTTAATGTTCAGTCAGAGACAAATTGCATGTGTGAAGTGAATGTGAAGTCTCTTCTGCTCATGTGAATGAACAAGAGACAAGTTTTATTAGTTTAGTTTGAACTTAAACTTAATGTTGTGTGCTACTTAAGTCTGAATTACTCTCAATATTCACTTACTATTGAAAGTTCCGATAAAAGCAATACCAATAGACTGGTTGTTAAAACCAGTGGTGTGAACGGCAACACGGTTCCATCCCCTTCCTTCATACACTTTGCCAGTGCCTGCTATAAGAAACCTGGAATTACGTAGTAAAATAATGTAAGTACTCGTAGGTAGGTAAGCTAATTATGTTCTCGTTAATGAATAACTGTGGTCAACTGGTCAGTTGCATACAATTTGTTCTTAAATGGACGATTAAACTAGTGTCAAAATTATGTCAGATCCCTAAAAATCGGACACTTTGACAATGCTAGATTAAGCTGCCAAAATTGATAAAACTTTTACGCAATCTACGTATAAAATTCGTAAAACTGTTAAATAACCTTATAAATCTTACATATATGTATAAGTAGTATTGAATTTATTTTAGAAATTTTCCAGATTCTTAAAATATAAGCACGAAATGAATGTCCAGTAATGAACAGGCAAAACCAGTTCTCAGCGCTTGTTTGGAAGAGCCATGTTTATAATTCATATTCATTAATATGGTTGCAAATTATTTATTCCAAATAAAGTTATTTACTCGTAGAATTATTACTTTGTCCGAAGACACAGAATATTACGAAATGATCAACGGACATGAAAACCAAGTTACTTAATTATTCATATTTATACGACATGTTCGTTCTGCAGACCAAAACAGATAAACCAGTTATTCGAAAATAGATAGGTTCACAACAATTGACTACTATTGATTTATACTGCAATTTTAAATTTCTAAAAACCTGTTACATCAATCGTGTAATGTAATATAAAAGTAGTTAATTTTGGAGTAAGTATATGTACACAACACATGACAGATACAATATAAGTTAATCATTTTAGAGACCAGTCTACGAATATAAGGATGATAGGCAATTAATACCTGTACAATACTAATTAATGAAGGTAAGATATTATTACTTCATTACATAAATATCAAATAGTAAAGGAAAACTTGAAACTAATTTGAATGCAAATGTACATAGTAAGTGTAATGAGTATCCTTCATCTGTGGTGATGGTTCTACTGGCAGAACAAACTTGTACTAAAATAATGCAGAGATAAAAATAAGTTGAGTAGAGTTAAGATTCAATTAGTTAGAATTCAAAGATTCAATTTATTAGAGTTAATTAGCAAGCTACCAAATCTATTGGAGTACCAGTAGAAGCTCGATTCCTTCAGTGTAGCGTCCATAGCCCAATGTCTCGCGTCGATTCATTGTGATCGAAAGAGTTAAGCAACGAAGGGCGCGGTCGATTTGTGGATGGGTGACCGCTAGTGGCAAAATTTCATGGACGCTACCGTGCTTCGGAGGGCACGTAAAGCCGTCGGTCCCGGTCGAAGACCTTCGGGCTTGAGAACATTCGCACTGGGATTGGTCACTAAATCCTCCACCAATCCGCATTGGAGCAGCGTGGTGGATTGTGCTCTAGACCACCGGCAGATTTGTCTGTGGGGAAGACCCGTGCCCAGCATTATAGGATATAGTCTATGGGTTGCAGGTTAAGTACATAAGTGAATATCTACATAAATAGGTTTGTGATTCAAACTAATCTTACGAAGGTGCAATGTCCCACAAGAAGGACTTTTCCATGTGGATTTTTTGAAGATCCCTTACAACTTCAGCGCAAGCCTTGTCATCCGAGCAGCTTTGTGTAACCGTGTGTTGAATGATGACCAATTCCACGGGTGGATTGAGGTTTTTCACACGCTTTTCTTTGAGCCCATCCCACTCTTTTTTAGTGATGATTGGAGGGCAAGTGGTTTCTGCAAACAATACTCAGATTTACCTGTTTTCTGATTATCCACATGATGACCAATCCGCATTGTAGCAGCGCTGGTGGAATATGTTTTAGACCTCTGTGAGCTGATACCTTACCCCCAAGATAGAATGATATTTCGACTAGGTAATATATACTTATATGTTTTATTAAGTAATTAATTAATACACACTTTTTTTTCTATATCTTGCAGGCGTGTTCTAAAACCTATCTAATCTCATATTATGCTAATGTTTGACATGGTTTGAGAATGTTGAAAACGAATAATTTCAAGGGCATGGCGTTATAGCAGGCATTGGCAATATTTTATTTTGAGTAAGGATAAGGATTTATATATAGGACTATAGTCCCTTAAAAATAGATCTTCTGAAAACATATATGGTCTACCGATTGGTCTAGCTAGTGATGTTGGGAAAAGGCATTATTTTAAAATCACTAGGTCCAAATGCGGTGTCCCTGTAGCTTGGGACCAGAATAGTGCTACAGTAGCCCCTGCCTGTCGTAAAAGGCGACTAAAAGGGGACTTCTGGGGTTGC
>DWTT01001902.1:0-10799 GCA_018250895.1 Carterocephalus mandan | reverse complement strand
GCAGGATCGGGAGGAGTGGCGTCGATTGAGGGAGGCCTATGTCCAGCAGTGGACCCCAAAGGGCTGATGGATGGATGAATGGATGGACATTTCACGTAATGTTTTAACTGACATGCGTGGCATTTATGAAAAAATATTGGTATAATCTATGTAGGTATAACAATTGGTGTTAAATCCCACATTAATAGGCTAGCTGAGCCAAACATTTAACTTCATTGGTCACATACAATTGTCATTGTTACGTGTACCTATCTATAATATAAGTAACCGTTCATGTCAAGTGAGAAAAGTCTTCGAATGGAGACCGCAACTCGGAAAAAGGAGTACGGGTCGCTCTTCGATAAGGTGGATAGGCGACCTGAAGAAGACGGCGGATTCAGAAGTCACAGGAACGATCCGAGTGGTGGCGTTTAGGAGAGGTCTATGTCCAGCAGTGGACTTCAAAATGCTGATGGATGTCAAATGAAATGACAATTCTAAATAAGAACCTATACAATACATGAAAACCTAATGTCACGCCTGTTTCCTACCGGGATAGGCAGAAAACAATGTTTTTCCTCTTTACACACTTCTTTAGCTTCATTTACTTGCTGCTATCCATAACAGCACTAAATTCTAATAATAGTATGAGAACATTATAAACACCTTGAACAGCTAACCACCACTGTGAGATACATTTGTGCCACATACCTCTCGGTGACTCGCGCAGTACTCATTCTTACATAATGCGGTCCCACTAACAATATACGGATATGGCCTGAGCGGTCGACACCGCAACACTTGCCTATTTAACCCGCTAGTAAATATTAAAACGGTTTAACGTGATTCCTAAGCCGACACTAAGTCCGCACATAACGATTACACGTTTGATGTGGTCGTGCCCTAAATCAGTGCAAATTCGCATATCTGATGCAGTGAAAGTTGCTTATTGTGCACGGAAGGATTTTATCTGCTTGCCACATACAAATTTTCCACCGCACTACTTCCTACTAGGTACTACGTCAGCAGCATTGACATTTAGGTTGGAGCTACTTTTCACCGAACGTATTGTTATGCATGGTTGATTGATTTCAACCACGGTCTTAACTTAAGCGTTGCACACACGTACGATTAAACACCGATTAAAACATGGAACGTACAAAGCTTCACCGTAATAGAAGTAGAGTGGAATGCTTTATTAGTACCTATAGTTTAATGAAATCTGTGGTATAGTTATCATTAGGTAGAACGTATAAAGAGATTTTACGGTACCTATTGCCTGGAGCAAAGGCAATTTAGTTTCTATTTACCTTTCAGAAAAGTGTCATCTTTCATTACGTCTACATGTGGTCATGTGAAAGTATGTATTGTGTATGGACATTTAAGTATGCTGCGAATGATGGTAAAACAAAAATGAATTCAACTAAAGTCTGTATACGCTACTCCTTATCCAATCAGAAGGGTGTATATGCCAAGGTTCGGCATTCTATTTATTTACGCATCACATATCCTTGTTAGAGATTATAACGGAAACATTCAATTTATTTAGGTCTTCTAATCTGAAATGGGACAGCGTGGTGGTTTAGATATATCATGAAGTTCCCTAGAAGAAAGTTTACAACGGAGTACAGCAAAAAAACTAACGATGACTAAATAGCAAAATGTGATACATAAATGTTGCGTGATCTATGTTGGTCACCAGGAACAGTACCTTTATTAAAGTCGAAGTCTAATTATTTATTACTATTAAATAATAATGAATTCCGATTTTTGTTTAATTTAAATTATCACTTCACATTTAGAAACAAACAAAACATAAAGGCCATTGTCTACAAAACCGTTAGTAATGTGATAATACCCATGTATTACCCTTCTGATCGCTCCATAGCGATCTAATATAAATGTTCCTACGTATACAAACCGAGGTAAGCTGTATTTGTATGAAGTGTTGTGCTTGTACGAAATAAATAATGTGAAATGCAACTTAGGTTTCTAAACTATGGAGAAAACTCCTAGCATTTTACGTAATGCTGGTAGCCTTCTCTGTCTATCCGGCAATTTTTCGATACATACATTTTATACGTAAGGTACAAGATATTACAAGTTAACCCCATCGCTGGACAAGACGTGGGCACAGCCGTTGACCCAGGAAACCCTTGCCGTTCCCACTAGTCGGTCACGTACCGCGGTCGCCGGTCGCGACCCGCTCGCCCGCGGTAAAAAACAGCCGATCTCGAATTACCGAGAAGCGATCGCTTTTATTTTTACACGGCGACAGTTCATCGGGTTCATCTTGTCTTATTTTTATCGGTATCGTGGGCAGCTGAGATATAGATAATAGTACCATTTCAGTTTCGCGGGTGGTCACTAGGTATGTATGAAATGTATCTTGGGATGTGACCAGACACTTTATCATAACTATGAGCCCCGGCTAGTAAACTAACACAGTACCATTAAATGTTATCCAAGGGAGAGCGGAAAGCCCAGTGGCTAACAAACTGGCAACTCACTCAAGCGGTCTGGGTTCAAATACAAACGGCACGCACTAATAACTTTTCTAAATCATGTGCGATGTAATTTTAATGTCACGTCCTGTAAAGATTATGGAAACATCGTGAGGAAACCTGTAAGCCTGAGAGTTCAGAACACGAGTAGTCTGACAATCCAGCGTAGTGGGCTAAGGCCTAACCCCTTCCATTCCGAGTGGACCCGTACGGGAGACCCGTGCTCAATAGGGGCACGGGTTTCCGTGCCCAACATTGGGAAAAAGAATGGGTGTGGTGAATCCGTATTGGAGCAGCACGGTAGGAGAGACCCGGGTACAATATTGGGACGCCTATGGATTTTAGCTTAGATTGTTATCCAAGAAATTGTCAAAATTGGAAAAATAATAGTAATAATAAAAGGATAATATCAAGGATAATGTTGTTTTAAGACAGAGAACCACAGACAAAATTGCAAACCTTGCATCCACACAAAAATAGACGGAAGAGTGAGCAATGTACCCGGTTCTTTTAGCAATTGACATACTACCTGCTTAATACGGGTATGTAAACATTGTACGTGAAACTCATTTGACCTTTGATATGATATGACTTTCCTTGTAGTTTTTTAACATGAAGTCATCTTCGTAGAAAAAAGTAAGTATGCATAGATTATACATATTTAATTTTATCGCATTAACATTATATTAAACTGGGTTTGAAAAAGTAGGATGTTGATTTTTACTCAAAAGATCAAACTTCCACTTCAATGACATGCCTTTTCTAGTTTTTAAAAAGATATGAATAACAATGTAAGTACGTTATAATATAGAATAGATTTTTCGATCATAAGTGACGTTGACATCATAAACAGATAAATGATAATTTGTTATTTAGTATACATTAATAGAACCAATTATGATCTATTCATAATTTTTAAAATTTTGCCGAATAGTCTGTCTATCTTTCTTAATGTACGAATAATGTTGGCGAAGTCCGCGGGGCAAAACCGCGGTGTCCGCTTACTGACCACACGACTCCACGTTACACCAACCACACAAGTTAAGGGTTGAGTGACACGCACATGCGACGTGCGACTTGCGTCTGCGACTGGTAGAAAAGTTGCAATCACAATGTATACTCGGTCAGAACTGCGCCGTATAGCCAGATAGCGTTTATTACTACACGATAACATTTGGGCTACTGCCCTCTTGCCAGGAAAGATAAGGGTAACCGTTAGTGCAACAATGATTTAATTTTTCACTGGTTTTACCGGTGAAAACTCATAATAAATCCCACTTTGTTATTTTTCCGGTCTCAGAGACAAGACGCATGTCGCACTTCTGGTAGCGGTTTGAGGAATCCTTATTCCGATCGTTGACTATCTAGAAAAATGGTTTTTTTTTTTTCGATAAAGTTGTTATAAATATATCTGATACGCAATCCTTATTCCGATCGTTGACTATCTAGAAAAATGATTTTTTTTTCCAGCGAAGTTATTATAAATATATGTGATACTCTGCCTCGGATATAATAATGCATTTACCGAATTATCATTTGGCGAAATATTCGGAAAACATACTTCAACGGAAACTTTTATGCAGTATAACGTAATTTTTTTCACTTTAAGTAAATGGATATAAAACTAGGTAGAAGACTGCGTTAAGTGTTGCGATACCATAGTTGTTAGTAAAAAGGTGGTAAAGTGAACACAGCCACGGCGCGGGCACAGACGTGTAAGGTTATGCGGATGCTTCGACGCGCGTGCGCTGACTGCAGAATGGTCCCCGAGGTCGCGCCGCCGACCCAGGAATGTCTTGCTTTACATACCACTTGCCTTTAGCCTTTGTTCACCCTGAAATGTCTGTCTGTATTTATTTCCCACTTTTTGGTATACACTTATTTATTCATGGAAAAAGAAGAACTATGGAATATTGCGTGGTGGTTTTCTTTTTAACCAATGTTCATAAAAGGAGGAGGCTCTCAATTCGGCTGTATATTCTTTTTACTCGATTCATGAGGAATTACTGGCATTAATTTAAATGAAACCACATTTGATTGTAAGGTCGATTTCACGATTGTCGTCTTAACATGAAAGTGTCAAATTTCCTAATCTTAACATTCGACAAAAATATTTTCAAAGATAAGTTGGAAGTACACATAGTAAAGAGATGTGAAAGAGGTCAAATGTTTTCAGAAGTCTGCAACGATTGAAATTATGATTATTTTCACACAAATTCAAAAGCAGCATTTTTTTACTGAATATCCACAAAGATTGGTTACCATTATGCATGTTGTATTTAGAATTGAAGTGAGATTTTAGTTGATATACTTTCAACAATTTTAATATAGGTATATAATATATTTATTGTATTAACATATTCTATGATTCTATGAATTTTATACCTACAGATATAACTTCTTTTTCTTTTAAAGTTTCTTAGACTTAAAAAAATTCTTAGACGTTTCTATTATATCTCGTAAATGTATTCGAAGACGATTATATTATTGTCCCATGTCATTGTTGTTTGCTGCCCGTTCGGATGTCACTTCCGGAACAACTCGTGATTTAAAAAACAATATCATACAACAATATGGACATGAGAATAATTTATAATCAACTTATTCCGTCATAGAAATTGTTAGGTAGACAGATATACGGGATGGGGACGTTCATAAAGAACACTATTTCCGCTTGTAGTTTAAACAATATAAAAACTAAATATTGAAGGATTGTCACCTCGAAACATAAGCACATAATTAGGTACATAAATATTTTATGTGCATAGAAATTATGATTTTAAGCTAAATTGTTCTAGGTTTTTTTTAGAGTTTGTAACTATTGGCAAAATTTTTAATGTTGTCACGCAACCGTTAACAGGAATATAACAATAACCTTTTTTTAATTTAGAAATTGCCAGAATATACGGGGATACCCGTATAGTACCTCTGTCCTCTACTGTGTGTGAATAACTTCAGTGTGGTGCGCGAATTATCGCCGGCATAAAAATTAAATGTATGTGTGAAATGTGCATGCGAGAAATCATAACATTAACTACGTACGTACTCGTACATACGTGACCATTGTACTCAGCCAAGTTTCCATCCGCGTGTTATCGGGTCAGTATTGGCTATTAGCACTAATTACCCCTGTTCGCACGATCGTCACTGTTACGAGTGTATTGTCGCGCCAGTGTCCTCTATTACGACCTCGCCATGCTACGCGCGGGTTCACTGCCGAATCACGTAAATACGTTTACGTTCGATGTTTTTGAATCGGGATAGGCGTAAATGCAGCGAACCTGCGAAAGTTCCCTTAATAGCTCATGCTAAGCGGCTGGCAGCTTCGCGTTTCTAGTAGGAGGGACCATAAGATCTAATATGTTTACTTAATATTTTATTTTAAAAACCGGCCAAGTGCAAGTCGGACTCGCGCACGAAGCGTTTCCTACCATCTATTCTATTAATATCTATATAAATATCTATTCTAATGGCAAAAAAAATCATGTCTGCTGTATGAGAGCCCCCATTAAATTTTAATTTTTTTCAAATTTTTTGTATATCTTGTTATAGTCACAACAGTAACACATCATCTGTGAAAATTTCAACTGTCTAACTATGACGGTTCATGAGATACAGCCTGGTGACAGACGGACAGACAGACAAATGGACAGCGAAGTCTTACTAATAGGGTCCCGTTTTACCCTTTGGGTACGGAACCCTAAAAATAATCAATGTCGCCGACGATATGGAACTAGATAAACCATCATCATACCGCTGGTTTCAGGGCCGCCACCGAGTTGGGTGGAGTGGCGTCAAGGGAGGTCTTAGTACAACAGCGGACCTTGCCGGAATGAATAGCAATTGGATAAGCAATGGCAAAAAGAATCTATGAATTATGGATATTACTCGATTAAATGCATACCAATAAACTTGTGTATTTAACAATTTTATCCCATTACAACTATTTGGTAATGTAAAGAAGTTGAAATTGCCAAATTCCAAAATATTCGAGCACTATTGAAATAAACCACTGCAAGTAGTGTAGAGTACTTGTGTAAAACCTCGATACACTTACATTATTATTAGGCTAGATTTCTACTTTCATCGCTTTCTATCGAACGATGTTGTGAAGGGAGTTTGCTATCAATATAATAAAACATGGTCCTTAATTAAAATAATCTAAGCAACCCTATCACTAATACGTAAAACTTTTATTTATTTGAAATAGATACACAAAATAAAAAGTTTTATCAATCGTAGGTACCTACATTCCAGAAAAATTAATCAAAATTGTACGAATCACTGAATAATGCTTTTACAAGATGATTTTTCTGAGTTTTATCGATTTCTTTAAAAAAATCCATTCCTTTAAATCTTAGCTTGCTAGTGTTGAAATTTTGACATTGTGACCAGAAAGGTCTTACTCAAATAATTTTTTTTCTCAACTAACTCTCTCAAATGACTCAATAACAAACTTTAGCACTACAATAAAATTTGTGAATCACTGTAGCTACATGGTTCCTGAAATATGGATGTAATATCGGCATTTGTGTAAGTTCGAATATGAAATAGGTACGTATGGCTACCATACTAACCTTCTGTTAAAAGTTTCAATCAACCATCAAGAATATTACATTTACCAGTAGTGATTTGGACTACCGTTCTGTAAGCATAATAAATGACGCTTATTAATATTGGTTCCATTCCCTATGCCCCTGCATCCCATAGATACATTCACCAAAGACCAGATTATGGAATGGACTAGATGACTTTGACATGTTCTTTATACTTACATTGAGACTTTTGTACCAAGTTTATTGATCGTAATAATAAATATTATCAAGTGGCAGTACAATTAAATTCAAGGACATAATGTCCTTACAGTCAGCTTGAGTACATAAATGTTTACCACGTGTACACAAAATAATATCACACTTGCAACGAATTAAACAAAAAATTGTTTGGGTCAATCAAATTTAAATAGATGCTGAGTCTTAGGCATTCGTTTTTTTATGAACATGTAGTAAACAACAAATTGACTATCTACGATTAGATATTATGTAGAACTAAGTAAAACTGCTCTTGTAATAAATTGGATTAACTATAATACTTGCGAACTCAGTAGGTATTCTTGTACTCTTAGATCAACAAGTTGTAGATGAACCTTTTCTAGCTATCTACTATGAATTAAATTGAATTATAAATATAAAATATTAGAAAAAAATTGGTACACATTATTTAGTTACCTATCGTATCTGTCGTAACTTATAATTCAGTCAATAATTCAGAAAGTAAAAAATAAAAGGTGTGGTAAAAAAACACTAACAAAATATTTTAATTGTAAAGAAAAAAATGTATCAATTTAGAGTATTACAACTTACCTGTTGACATTCTTTAATTATAAATAAGATGTAAAGTAAATTAGTGTTTTCTAAGTGTTTTCTTTATTAAAATTTGAGTATGCTCGTACTTACTTATCTTAGATTTTCATCATACATACATATACTGATATACCATTAATAGTGCCATTAATATTCAGTCATCGCCAAAATATAATATAAATTTAACCAATTACATTCATTACTATTCCATATTAAATATATCGTTTATAACTTGGACCGAATTCTTGTTAACAACAACAAATCCTACCTTTCAGGTATTTCCAAATACAGTCCTCCGCTGCTGAAACGTTCCTCAGTTTGTCCGAAAGAAACAGTGTGATAGTCACAAAAACACTCGCAAACGACACTGTCCACTGCGTCCTGTCAAATGATCGGTCAGTGTCAAATTTTTAAAATGTTATTTTTTTAAATTGAACAGGACAAACACAATGTTATCGGCGCTCAAATGTCGACCCACTTATCACTTCGGTAGTTAGCATTCAGTTTCCACACGTGGTGGCGTACCCGGCGGGCGAAGCGTGGTATCTTGTGTACGACCTCAGCGCGCCGAACAGTCAGCCCGACTGAACCGCGCTGCTGAGTCACACCTACACTCACACTTAGCACTCAACAGGTGAAAATGTAACAGTGTGTCACTCGTATCCGACCCGAACCCGTGTGGAGGTGACTCAGGTGAACCGGCATGAGTGTGCGTGAACCATTTCGTTCGTGTTATGTCGATTTATTACCGCAACAGAGCATGTGTGCGATATTTACAGGTGATCTCCTTTGTGTTTGTACGTGGCTACACGCGGTCACAAGTCACGCGTCGTTGTGTGCGTGCTGCCTACCTGTTGTGCCCCCGCAACTTATCAGTTTTGTATGTCTTTTAGGGTTGTGTAAGAACGTATTATCTTATAAGACAATACATTTGGCTTGTTATTGTTTTGTGTCGGCGGCGTTGCCTGCTGGGACGGCGTCAGTAAACAGGCAGCGGTTCGGTTTTAATCAGAGCTTCAGGAGTAGCAAATTGGAGGTACCGTGAATAAAAAAGGACTGTATGTTTATAATGATTTTTCAAGGAGGTTCAACTTTCCGTTGTCCCATCGTGGTGAAATTATTGCCGTTCCTAATTTCCCATAATAAACTGAGAGATCGTAAATATTTTCAAGGCAAGAGACTTTTCTATACAAACGTAATTTTCCTTAGAGTAGTTTTCCACCCCTATTAAACTTCTTCTGCCTACAGGCGTGGCTTCTTACGCTCGATCGTATGATACTTAGACGGACAGAGTCGCGCTAAGATACGTTTGAAGCATTTTAATTCAAGAAAATTACCCATTTTCTTTGATCCCCAGCCTTTATAATGCAATAACAAAGTATGGTTTCGTTAGCTTTTTAATTTCATTTCAACATCCTTTAATTTTAGCAGCGACTTACTATGGTGTGAATGTGTGCGTGCCGGCTCCGTGGCGGTGTCCGCTGTTTTTGTAGATTTTTTCTCACACATGGCTATCTGACCCCAAAGTAGGCGCGAGCCTGTAATATGGGTTTCAGAGGCTGATATACATACATAGATATTTTTAAATACATACTTAAATATTAACATCCAGACAGAACAAATACAAGTGTTCGTCACACGAATATTTGTCCTGAGTGGGATTCGAACCTACGACCCCTGGCGCAATAGACAGGGTCACTACCGATTGCGCCAACGGCCCTGTAGATCCATGGCTTTAGTTTATAATTCCAATTCAGATCGGTTACCGGCAGCAGCGCTTATCCGGAAGCCCATCTCCTGCTGAGATTAGCGCAACGCCGATCAAACTTTACCGTTACTCATAGCCTTTGTTGCTCTTTAGCTTTTCATCATCAATAATACTTATTATAGGTGCGCTGGGCATAGTGGCCCAGTTGTTGAGAATTTGATGTCTTTCTCGAGAGAGGGGTCAAATCTCAGGCAAAGCAAAGAAATGCTGCCCGTGGTAGCATATTAGGAAAAAATTGTGATGATGATAAATACCTTCATAGTATGGAAGCTTTGATAACTAACTGATAGGATCCTTATCAGTTAGTTATATAGTTATGGAAAACTATCTTTCGCCTTTCAGGGTACAAATACCAGTTGTGTTTAAGGCCGTTTTGAACAATTAGGTATATGTTGACTAGACAAACACTTTTAGGTAGATATTTGTTCTGCGTCTGGAGGTTAATATATTATTATCTAATTATGTATGTATTTAAAATACCTATGTATGTACTATAACAGTCTCTGACACCCATATTACAGGCTCGCGCCTACTTCGCGCCTACTTTGGGGTCAAATGGCCGTGTGTTAGAATGTCCAATATATTTATTTATTTATTTTATAGTTATTTAATTATAAAATTGCACCAAAAGTAGATGTTATTATGATTTACATTTATTGATGCGCAATTCAAATAAGCACAGTGAAGAAACATAAGCACGAAAGTTCTTCATAACGTTCTCACAGTACCGTGCCCGTGACCTAAAAGAACATCCACAAATCCGTGAGAAAAAATCATTAGGAAGGAAGCGACCAATTAAGAAACCAATATTCTTGCATAAGGAACATTTAAAAACGGAAGGCGCTGTCTGAAAACGAAGTTACAGTGCACAAGTTATGTCACCCATGTTGACTAGTCTGTGTTAATTATTATCGTGACGGTCAAAGTCGCCGGTGTCAGTCGTCAACTCGGAATACAGAAAAAACCAGAAGGAGCGTCTTGTAGAAATTGCACTACGTGAACCAAAAATCAAAAACGGTCGACACTGCACAGGTTCTGCCAACATTATAAAACAGTTTTCTTACAAAATAAATCATGTTGTTATTTAAAAAAATGGTTGCTGTAAAGTCGGTTTACGGACGATAGATTTACGTGATAACGTCATAATCATTATTTTATACAAAAAATGAGAGGTGTCAAGGGACA
>DWTT01001901.1:0-10802 GCA_018250895.1 Carterocephalus mandan | reverse complement strand
GGGACAGTGGGACGCCTATGGGTTGTCGCTCATGTTTTTTAAAATAAAGCAGAAATGAGTCTTATTTTCCTGCCCTGGAAAAAATAAACGAGAAAAGTAAAAAATTTAAAAAAAAAAAAAAATAGCATGAGATCTAGATTAGAAATAGGGCTTTTCAGGCATTTTATCCAGACACGGCTGGATAATTAGCGTAACTAAACGACACACGCCAGCCGCCGGCGTACAAGACTAAGCACTCTGCCCGAGTTTCTAAGTACTAGGCCTTTTGAAACACCTAAGGCGATTCGTCTCATAATCCTTGTAGTTACAACTTGCAGGGTATTTGATTTTGAGTTCCGGTTGAAACCGGCTTTGTAATTGGAGGGCGATGGAATGTACGATCTGAGTCGTGGAACTCATGATTGTTCTAGAAGATTATCGCAGTACGGACGATAGTAGGTTGTCGTGAATGCTCGAGTCTGACAAAACTATTATAAAATTCACAATTTAATCACATCACAATTTCTGCGAAGGAGTATGCAAAAATGTGTAGTGTAAGTACACCCACTAACAGGTTATGTTGTAGATAAAGAAGGTGAGTCTTGTTCTTTGTCTCACTGTTGGGCCACGGGTTTCCTATCAGAATGGGAGAGATTAGGCCTTACTTCACCACGCTGGCCAAATGCGGATTGGCAGACGTCACATGCCTTCGAGAACATTATGATGAACTCTCAGGCATGCAGGTTTCCTCAAGATGTGTTCTTCACCGTTATAGCAAGTGATATTTAATTTCTTAAATCGCAGATTACTCAGAAAAGTCATTGTGCGTGCCGCTTCTGATTGAACCCGGACCGCTCGAGTTGGAGGCGAGTTCGATAATACTAATGTTGATATACATAGTGCCCCGCCTGAGTATTGAAACGATGACCTTACGCTCACTGAAGACTCACTGAAGCTCTGACTAGTTTAAAAGAAGTCGGCACCAGGCGTTTAGAGTCAAAGAAGAATTATCTAAAAACAGTATCAGCAACCTTCACCTTTACGCTTAAGCCTTTGCGAGGCCGAGCCACCCCCGGGCGGCGCCCGCGGCGGCGAGATACAACCACTGACAGGTGGAAGATTGCGTATATTGCTCCACAAAAGCTCTAGGTTAGAGATAAGTCGCGGAGCGTCGAAAGAACTTGCCGTAGTTCAAGCGAGAAACGAGAAGAGGGAGAACGAGTAAAAGAGAGAGGAAGAGTCCAGGTACCATCAGGCATCTCATTTGTACTACACAAAGACAGTCTCTCTCTCTTCATTAGTGAAAAGGCATGAACAAAGAAAACCCTTTGCCGCCCATGACAGGCTAGTTTCAAGCCTCTTACAAATGTGTTGCTACCCTGATGACTGACGATGGTGGCGTCGAGCAAAGAAACAATAATTACACGGCAGAAGTGGTACTTAGTACTTTGAGTGGCGATGGTGCATCCCCGACCAAAGTGGCCTCTGAATAGAACCTTTATAGGTTTCTTATAACATTTTTTTTTGTTTTATAGTGGGAAACCTTTAAAATGATACCCAGACGTTGTAGGAGCGTTATAGGCTATGTAGTACTATATAGGACTCTCACCCTCTAAAACCCCCTCGGTGGCCTACCTCGGCCCTACAGGAGGGCGCCCAACACTGGCTCCCCCGGTCTTCTTCGACTTTGAGCCAACAATCCCTACACAAAGCCCTATGTAGCCACACACAGCACTTGAAGGATCGGATCGAGCTCTTGCCACCTACAACCCCAGAAGTTCCCGGGCTACTGAGCACTATTCTGGTCCCGAGCTACAACACCTACTAACAAACCAAAAAACACACATTCCCATACATTCCCATGTAAAAATTAGAATAGGATGGTTCTCCATATCTAATGCATATTCTGAAAGAAATCTATGAATACATTTCAAAGGACGCGACTTCGCCCATCGCTCAGCGCTCGCTCGCCGCCGGGCGGACCTGTCGATAAGTCGATCAATCCGACAAACTTCTCTCGTCTCAACATTTTCTTAATTATTTAACGATTATGCTCCTCCCGTTTTACTGCGAGTATAAAATTAATTAAAGCGATTTTATCTTTATTCGAGTTGCCGGCGAAATGGGTGTCCGATTTTCTTCGAGCACTAATCTTGTACTTATTGCTTAACGTGCTAATATTTGCGCTGGCTCGGGGAACTTTTATCAGGGTTCGGCATAAAAGAGAAGTTTATTAATTTCTGATAATTCTTAATAATGTTTCATGGTTTTTCGCTAGTCTGTGAGCAGCTGTTTATGGTAGGTTTGTAAGATGCGATAGCCAATTTTGAACATTTTGTTAATTTTTTCACTAGCTGTTGCCCGCAGCTTCGCTCGCGGAAAAATTAAACACACGGTCATAATCTTTCCGAAAGAAAAATGTTCGTGTCGATCGTAAATATACGTGTTACAGTCGAAAAAAGCCAAATATAACAATAAAAGAATTAGGACTGGCCTACACCAAATATGCGCAATATGTTTGTTTATTTAGGTCTGTCTGTGGATGGGTGACCGCTCGAGGCAAAATTTCATGGGCGCTTTTGTGCTTCGGAGAGGACGTTAAGACATTGCGTCCATCTCGGTTGTTTTTGGTAAAAACAATCGTTTCATCTGCCCAAACGAACGACTGCAGGAAATACTGCTTATTACGATGTGCCAGTAGGTACTTAAAATATGCACAGCAACGCTTTTTATTCGTCGCATAATTTTAAACACAGTTAGCAGTTTAAAAGTTTAACAGTTCTCTCATAAAACCGTGCCCTGTCCTACCTCTCCGGAGTTTAATTATCGCCTCAAAGTTTCCGTGTTAATCTTACCAGATATCTCGCTTATTAGAAAGCTGGTGAAAGGATCGCTTATCTAGTAGATAAGTGCGGGTGGACACTCTTTATTGATATGTTCAAGGCGATAGGTATGGTTAATAAGTATGCTAAGCACAAAATGTGGGTTCATTTTATTTAGTTACATACTCGTACTTAAAAATTTTTTTTTTTTTAAAAATGAATTGTAATGATTTATTAATCATCCTCACTTACATATTAATCTTTCTCATAAAGTAATAAGAAAAATCCATACCTTCAAGATATTTTGCTCCTATTTTCTAGCGGATGCTTCACTTGCGTGGCATTAGACATAACAGTTGCTTCGTTTACACCTAGTTGCCGCCCTCCTCCAACGTACTACTGATCGAATTATGTCCTTCGAACTTCATTCCTGAGGAAAAAACGTATACTATACTTTTATTAAAGTCAAAGTCAAATAATTTATTTCACAATAAGGTGATTGGACACGCTTTACGAAAGTCTAGGTAACTACAAGCATAATAATATAAAGAAAAGAGTTAAAATGCTATTCAAAATATTCTTCACGGGTGCCTTAGCAGCTTTAACTTAAAAACTCTCGGTACTCTTTTTTTAAATTCAAATTTTAAGTATGACCATAACATGATCGGGACATACACGAGGCAGCCAATCGTGTACGCCAAGAATCACCCCATATGCCACTTGCTTACAATATCTAGTGTAAATAATACAAGGAAAAGCATAGTGATAGCCTGTTAAAGTTTATTTCAGTCCCATGCCTTCGTATCATCCAAATACACTTGAATTTCATAATATTCATTCAACTGTGAACATTTGTTGCAAATATGAAGCAATTCTATTGAAATTTATAAAATATTCAAACAAACTTCTATCCCATACCCCAAGAGACCTTCATTATTTTCAGGAAACGCCTACAATGTCAACTCAAAATATTGTATTAAGTTAGTCAATAGGCGTCAACAGGTTTTCATGTTATGTTTAAATAATAATTACTTGACTTTCCTTTCATTAGAGCTTTCCTCCAATTTTTTATCTCTTTGTGGATTGAATATACAAAAACTCTGATGTGGAGAACACACATTGGTATATCATTCGTCTGAAATCCAGGACAGGAACACCTCTCCTATCTTACAAAATACAGAAAAATTTTAGAAATACGAATTGTATTAATTTCAATAACAAATATTAGCTACAAATTTAAAATTTATCAGATAACGTTTGAGATAAATTCCATCCGTTCTGTATTCCAAGATAACCTCTTCACTTTTCGGGATGAAAAATATCTGTCTCTGGAATTCATTTAAAATCAGTTCGGTAATTTTAGATTATATCGCGTACATAGGGACAGACAGACTTTTACTTATCATCTTCTGATTGTTTTTTTTCAAGTTTTATTTAATGTACAGATGGGGCCTCGCTACAGTTTTAATATATGTATAGATTTCGAAGGTTGTGTAGCCAATTTTTACTCGTATCTTGTTGGATAGCTGAAAAGTTAGACATGTTTCTAAAATGTTCAGCAGACAAAGGTGTATAAGGTACTTTTTTTTATATATAAGTCGACAATTTTAGTCATAACATTCTTTAAATAATAAAAATTTTAGCGATATGAAGCTCTTATTTAAAAGCTATAATAAAGTAACTTTATGGTTGTCAATTGTGTATTGGAATATAAACAAGCACATGTTCCTTTAATTTTTGTTCCTACGTAAGTGACCACCGTAGACAAAGGTGGAAAATAACCAATTTCTTTCATGTTTCCTACGTGATGTTCCTACCTAACGTCATTTTGACCAATTATTAGGCATACAGTCCACCTCGCTGGCCAAGTGCGGATAGACGGATTTCTCATGCCTTCAAGAACTTGGTGGTGGTAGAATCATTGGTGCCGTTGAGGTTTGAACCCGGACTCTATCGAGTTAAACCTCAACGCCGGGCTATAGCGCCGTATTGCACAGGAAAGTCGTTTTAGCCGTACCTGTAGCAGTTTAAAATTTTCCTAGTCCACTCATAAAACTGTGATGGCGCCGCTTGGCCGACACCCCCGGAGTTTCATTATCGCCTTAAACTTGCCGCGTAAATCTCTCCGGGATGTGTACCTTACGAACCCTTCACTTCGCCTTCTTTCCGAGCTAATAGAACTGTTGTTATAAATAAGTTGGCGTAGGAGTCAATTAGCTATATCTAGCAAGTTTTAAGGGTGCTATCACATTTCTTCTTGTATTTGAGAGTTTTTATCGATCAATCGATCGTTTTTATCGATCGAATCGATTTTTGATGTATTTATGGTTAAGATAAAGCCACAAATTAAAAAATATATGCTCGAGAACGTTTGATAATTTCTCTTTGGAGTTTCAATTTGTTTATATAAATAAGTAAAAAACTTGTCTTTGCAAATATTACGTAATTTGACTACAACTCGACATTACTAAACTAAATCTAAGAAAAAAACAATACTGTGTCTACTGATTATAACTAAAAGTAATTTCTGGCGTGAATGATTTTTTACGGATATATATGTCCGTACCTATACAGAGACACAGATAGAGCAATATTGCCGTAAATGAACTTGTGGCGTTTGCAAAAATTTAGGAAATTAAATTAATAATAATTATGTAATAACTTATATTACAAAATTTGATTTTAAGTCAGAACAACTTCAACAACTTTGATGAGATTCTCGGAAATATGATGAAGCTTACTGACTATATTTTTCAACACTAAAGTGTGTGTATATTGTATAAGGTGAACCCTAATTTGCTAGATTTGGTTTGGGCCTAAGAGTTTTTTGCGTAGCTTAACACAAAGTATCGCGCCGGCCGCGCCGCATCAGCGGTATCGATTTAATTAGTGCCTAAAGGCAGAAGTGGCTCAACCGCTAGTTTCGTTCAGCTCCTTTATTTGTTAACAGGTATTGGCTCTTTTGTCTGAATCCAGCGATTCTAGTTATTTTTTCTTTTTGAAATCGATATTCCTTAGCCAGTCAATGATAGCTTGTGATGAAAATCATTAACATATTGTTGATAAGGAACTGATCTTCAAAAATGCACTCTCGTTAAATTAATTTGTTAATTTCGGCCGAAACCCACTGTGATCAATCAATTAATCCAGTCTAGACGTGTAATCAACATTGGAGTAAAAAAGCTGGGTGCACATGTGTACCTACCGAATCGAAAAATAATTACAGATAAGTGAACGACGTAGGGAATTTAATGTCAGCTACTGTAATGGCGAAGGAAAACAACGCGAGGAAACAGTTTAATGGTAATTTTAAGATTGTTTTTTAAAAACTCATTCCTGCTGCTGCACCCCACAGACAAGGCTGCGGGATTAGACCATAGTCCACGCTGCTCCAAAAGATCTTAGAGACCTAGTTCAAACTATTAATTGTATGGTTGAAAAATAGTTGTATTATAATTTCTCCCGGTGTGCCCCGGCCTGTCACCGGACAGTTTCACTCGAGGGCGAAAACAGGGCGATTCTTAGAACTAACTTGGGAGTGAAATTGAATCCGCTCGCTCTCAGCTCGCCATAGCGGCCTCGTTCCACCGGCAGCGAAACAACAAAACTAATATGACAAGTGCAGAAATCAGCTAAAAGTGGTTTCACGGGGCTCTTTCATGCAGTGTGTTTTTATTTATTTGTTTACACACCAACAGCAGTACATACATTTGTTGACAGGCAGTTTTATACATGGTATAGACAAAAGGCAGGTACGTATGCCAATTACAGGCGTGAAAAACATTAAAACATATTATGTTCTTAGATCTTTCTAGCAACAGTTTAAGACTTTAACTTTAAGATTTTTTATAGAATCAATCAAAGAATATTATCAATGCTTGTATCTATTGAACATAATCTAGGCAATTGGAAGAGATTGGTTTTTGTTAGCAAAAAAAGTCCATCCGTTCTTACCTAGCCAACACAATGATTATGCTACTAGTGGGTGTAATTTGTTATATTCGGAGGATCAGTGCGGTAGACCGATGTCATTAGTCAACATCAGTTTTGCCCGATTTAAAAAGTCAAAAGTCGCTTTGACCGCGAAAATAAAGTACAATAAGTTTGTAGTACAATGGCTTAGATGTATCGATAACAACTCGAGAGACTCAACTCCTGAAAACTGCTTCTGATTCCGGAAGTTATTTCCTCCGTTTCTGTTTCCGAAGTAACGAAGCGCGCAAGTATTTTTTACCGCAGTGGCCGTTTGTCGATCAGATTTTAAAATGATTCATTATGTAACATCGCTTACTTCAACATCATCATTCATCACAAACCTTTCTTTGTCCCTCTGTTGGGCACGTGTCTCTTCTAAGAATGGGAGCGATTAGGCCTTAATCCACCACGCTGGCCAAGTGCGGATTGGCAGACTTCACATGCCTTACAGAACATAATAAAGAACTCTCAGGCAAGCAGGTTTCCTCACGATGTGTCCTTCACCATTACAGCAAGAGACATTTAATTTCTCAAATCGCACATAACTTAGAAAAAGTAAGCGTAAAGCGTAAGTTTGAACCCGGATCGCTCGAGTGAGAGGCGAGTTCGATAGCCAATCGGCTGTCATCCTTTGCTACTTGGATTCTAACTCTAACCATTACCTTTATGCATTCCTGTTCATAGTTTGTTATCATGTATAATAAACTCGCCGACAATCGTTGCCATGTTTGAATGTAACAGGAATTCTCCCATCTTCGCAAACCTTTGACTGTCGCACAAGTTCCCCGACTTTGTTTTCGTGTCGAAGCTTCTATAGTTAAGTGTTTCACGGCAATTTAATGAAATGGATGTTTCCTTGAAAGCCAGACGCTTGAGGTGAAGTACTTGGTACCAATTTGATAATGAAATTCTTGGGAGAAGCAGCATGTGCTAGCTCAGACAGAGAGCGAGACAGGTGAGGGGCAGCTAGCCCGGCGGAACCCAAATCAGGTTCAGACAAAAGTTTGTTCTACGTACTTCATTCAGATTTAATCCACTTTATGTACTCGCAGTCCAACAAGACGGCACTGCTATCGCGATTGAACTTTTTATTTACAGTGATTCCAGCTTGCTTTAAAGTACCAAGTTCACTGCTTTTTTTATGGATACAAGATAGCAAACGAGCTTGCAGCACCACCCATCCGCTGCCGCCCGTGACAACTGTGACTGACTTTGAACAAGACTCAATTAGGGACTGGGATGGTTAGTCCAATCAATCATCATCAATTAAATGGGTTAAATATGCATATATTATACATATATCATGGAGATTCACACTAGGCAGAGCCTGTACTATCCTTACGATATTTTCCTTCACCGTTACAAAGGCTTACATATAATCGCATAAAACAAATATAACATAGAAAATCGTCTGGAATTTGAACCCGAAACCTATTCTCAAAACCTTTGATGCATAAATCTGCTAAGTATAAAACAAAATCCCGCGACCCTAATGATTAGGCATAGTTGATCCCCCGACGCGACGTGACAAAGGCGGTATGACGGGACGAAACCGGCGCTAACGTGACGAAGACCGTGTCAACGTGACGAAGCGATCGCGGCACGCATGACGCGGGGACATCAGTAACGTCATTACGGGACGACGTGATAAAGGGTTGCCGTGCGAACGCATTTGTTACTACATTGTGATCATTTTTCTGAATTTGCTGATAAATATCCGGCGTCGAAATATTAACATAGCGGCGGCACTTCACATGGTGTTGTAAGTAACATGCATTTGTTGGGATAATAAGGAGAAATTAAAAAATGTTTTTTGATGAAATGAAATGTTTCTGGTGGTTGCATGGCAGAATGCATTACCATCCATCAACTGACATTTTATTTACAGAAAATTTACAAAAAAAAACCTCGAAATAATCACTGTTTGAACGAAATAATATATTAGTAATCTTGCAATTCTTTAATATTAAGTGATTTCTACATCGGTCCTTTATCAAATAACTACATATTTGTCATATGTGATTGTGTTCAGAATAGAGACTGTACCATGTACTTCGAACGGAGGGACATTTACAAAACAGCTTGTATATTAATGCTTAAAATTAATTGCATAACGACCATGTGAAGTGCCACCATGGTGATCCTGTAGCGATTTATGGCATGCCAGTGGCTGTATGAGAGGCCTGCAGTATATCTGGCCGGATTATTTATTCCATCGGAATTTTCGAATCTTTGGTGTACCTACTCTTCCATCACAATCTTTTTGTATGAGAGTATCTTCACTTCTTAAATGTGGAACTGTAATTCACCAGTAGAATTCCAATAACAAACTCAGCTCGAAGAACTAACAGTCGGTCACAGTTTTGACACACACACACACACACACACACACACAGCTCTGCTGTGATGCTGCATGGTCGTTTACTAACTAATAAAAATAATAATCATGGTTTTGTTGGTGAAGGAAAAACATTATGACGTTTTATTACTGAATGATTCGTGAGTGTCTATATTCATAGTTGAAGTCACTGGCTAACTCACTGATGACATCACTGATGTCGTCATAACGGAGCGAGATGCGCGCGCCCTGGCCCGCACCTGAAGATGGTCATATTGGTCATCGCAATTGACCGAAACTAGTCGGCGTTTTTCCGACTTAAATCATGCGTAAGCCAGTAATTTAAACTATGAATTATGAGGTATACTGATTAGCTGAGAGTTCTCCGTATGACGAGTTCTTCATATTCTCCATATACGAATGACCACTTGGCCAGAGTGAGGATAGGTTCACTTTACTCTCACAAGATGTATTTTTTTTCTCACTTACAGGGCAGGCGACATTTAATATGCAAATATGTACTATCGAACCCAAAATAGAAGGCAATTATTGGACTCTTTTAATTATTTTGTAACAATAAATCGCAAACTTAGAAATTTAAGGTCCAATTCCATGAATATAAAACTGATTATGTGTTTCTAAGCAGTATATTTGTAATATTAGTGATGAAAGAAATTTCGATACTAAACTAATTGTGATTAAAATAATAGCCACTCCAAGCAATATCTCTCTGCACAGTTCAGCCAATAGAAACCTATTCAATAAAGAAGCTTTGTAAGTTCAACGTTCAAGTAAAGGTTTCTCGACGAATGCTTACAGAGCCAATCGGCGCTGAGCCAACTTTAGGGGGCTTACACATTTTAGATTTAAATATTTTATCAACTATGTGCTTATCAAACTAAAAGTAATAGAAAATAAAACCGTTTAAAAAATACGGATCAAGGGATCAGACTTTAAAAATACGGATCAAGGGATCAGACTTTAAAAATGTTCGTAAGGACTAAAATGACATTTTATGAAAATAATGGATTAAAATCTGACGACGTCCCCAAAAAATGACATTTGTTTCTTCTACCTATGATCAATTCTAGAAAATAAAAAGAATAAGATTTTTTAAGTATACAATATATGCCTACGAATTGTAGGGGTCGACGTAATCAAACGATGACTACTGATTTAGACAAATTTATTAGAATAAAGGAACGATATTTTATAAGGTTACTTAAGACTAATTACATACTATTAGGTATCCTACACACTACAGAATATACAGACTACACCTAATGGTCACTGGTCACTGGTCGTCATCGCCTATGGATAAGGGCATTACAAAAACCAGCACTGGAATTAACTTGTAGTCGAGTACCAAAAAGGAATACAGTGCTTAACTTTTGCGGTAAATTAAAAGTCTTCAACATCTGACGGGCCCGTGGCGCAATGGGTAGTGACCCTGTCTGTTGCGCCAGGGGTTCGAATCCCACTCAGGACAAATATTCGTGTGACGATCACTTGTATTTGTTCTGTGTCTGGATGCTAATATTATCTATTTATACATGTATTCAAAAATATCTATATATAATATATCATATCAGTCTCTGACACCCATAACACAGGCTCGCGCCTACTTTGGGGTCAGATGGCCCTGTGTGAGAATGTCCAAAATATTTATTTATTTATTTATTTATTTA
>DWTT01001900.1:0-10805 GCA_018250895.1 Carterocephalus mandan | reverse complement strand
TGCTCTGTTTGTAATGCGCCTTTCTTTTTCTTTTCTGAGTGAAATAAAATTTTTATAATGGGCTAATTTAATTTGTATACATCAGCAAGATATCAAGGGGACACAGCACAGAACAGCACAACTAACAATAATGGATCAAGACAAGTTTGCTTTAATAGAAAAAATAATAAAAGACATTCACAATGTTTTGTCGAAAAATGCTGAGTTGTATGTATCCCACTAAATTTTATTCTTTTTGAATCTTCAATTGTATGTACTTTTAAAACCATTATTTATAAACTTATCAAATAAATTTGCAGGTCTACGTTTGATATAATTCCTGTGGAGACGAATAATCAAAATAAGTCGCCCGTTTTGCATATAGAGAATTGTCTAGGGCTGGAATCGTGGTGTGTGAAGCATGTTTATATGTTTTGTTATTCGGAACTTATGGACAAGTACTGTACTAAACCCAAACGCAAGTGTAAGAAGGCATTTGGAGGGGACGCCGAGAGGCTTTGCCGATTGCTTAATATAACTCTGCTGTTAAACCCTGAATTGGTTACTTTCTGGAATAAGCGACGTGAAATGTTATTAAATGGTTTGTTGGATAAGAGCACTGAACTAAACTTTTCAAGACTAGTTTTAACACGGAAGCCTAAATGTAATGATGCATTTTCATACAGAAGATGGTTACTGGACCTCATTTTGCAAGGTAGTTATTAATAGCAAGCCCACTGAGGATTAATAATTTATCATTTAGAATAGAATAGAAATAGAATAGAAAATAATTTATTTTCTTTTTTATTGCTACAACATTACAAAATGAATTCATAACAAAGTAGTGCTAAAAAGAGAAATTAAATAAAAAAAAACAACATTTATAATTATTAAAAAGAAAGCATGTCTTGGAGCTGGGGAAAGAAAAGTGGACACACAAAGCCTGTGTCATGATTGAGAACCACGATTGCTGATTTTCAGTGTGTCATTTACATGGTTTATTTACTGCAATTTATTTATTTTTGCTACCACCATGTTTAATATATATGAAATCAAATGATAACATAATTATGCTAGTGTATGATTTACTGACCATTCTATGAACTGATATTAATAATATTAAGAAAAACCAAGATTTTAAATCTTTTTATTTCTATTTCATTGAATAGTGTACTTTAAATAACAATTACATATCACAATGATGTTTTATTACAGATGACACATTAGAGAACAATAACTTAGAAAATCTTTTAAATGAAGAACTTGCCATTTCTGAGTGTGCATCAGACAAATGCCCGAACAACTACCACAGCTGGAGCCACCGCACATGGCTTATAAATAAAATAGAATGTGTTGAGAAACAATTTAACATTCACCTGGTTTATATCAAGGAATATAATTTTTCAGAAAGATGGGCTGCTAAACATGTCTCAGATTTTAGTTGCTTTCATTATAGGCAATTTTGTATTAAAAATATCTTCAAATTGAACAATGAATCTTGGAAAATTTTTGAGAACACAATAAATGTCAATTTGCGAAAGGTTTTTGCAAGGCAAGTGGCCAAAAATTTTCCTAATGATTTAACAACCCATCCATCTGAAGAAAACCTTCTGTATTATTCAGAGGAAAACATTATTAAGCTGTTATTATCATTTTGTACAAAAAATTGTAAGTGCATGGTAGATTATGTTTTTTTATGTCGAAAGCTAGAGGTCCTGGTTCATGAATGGGTAACGAATAATGAGTTAATTAGGTTTTATAAATGTCATGAAACTTTATGGTATCATAGACGTTTCATCATCCATGAAATTATTATGATTATATATGATTACTTTGGTTTATCCAAGAGCAATGGTGCACTAGTCAAAAAGAGTTGTAAGTTTTGTAGCATAGATAACTTGTGGCAAAAACAACCCAAAATTGTCCGATATGATTGCAATAACATATATTCAAGTAACCTCTTCAGTGTTATTTTATCTCATGAAAAGAAGTTTATTGAGGAAAGAAGGAATGAATGTGACAATTATGCAGATAGACATGAAAAGTATTTGAAGTTTGCAGAGGGTCTGAATTGTGTAATGTAAGCAACATTTGTATGTGAAGTAATTTTAGGTAATACTAACTTTACCAAATTTATCACAAAAATTTCATTATTTTTTAGAATACATAATTTCAGATTTGAATGAAAAATAAACATTTATATAAAATATATCTTAGATTCTAGAATGTAAGTATATAGGATGTATGTAAGTAGATATGTGAAAGAGAACTTTTAAATTGATATCCAACCATTGAGTAATAATAGGATTATAAGTTATACTAAGGAAATCTATACAAGTACAGTATAGATTTTCAAATAGATTTTATCACAAAATTTTCTAAGAAGTTTTAATGTTTAATGTACACACACACACACACACTTGAAATTCACTTTTGGTTGATGGAAACATAAGGTTAACGAAGTTAAGGAAAGAAAGGAAATGGAGGTTAAGGAAACTAACTTTATTTGACATTGTTCTACTATTTGACTAGTTTCGTGAAATTATTGCTCAATAATTCTATTAATATGAGGATTTTATTTACAACTGATATTAATTAATAATATGTGAAACACGTTTTTAAATCTGTTTATTTGTATTTCAATGAACAGTGTTCTTTAAATATGGATTATGTATCACAAGATTGTTTTATTACAGATGACATATTGCGTGACCCATTTATTGTATAAAACCTGTGAAGATATTATATAAAATTCTGTTCTAATTTAATTTTGCTTCCAGAGATTATCTATTTACTAAACAGTTGACAAAAAGTAAACAAAACATCTAAGTCAATCCACTTTAGTTGGTCCTTACTAGTATCGCTAGTTATTGTATTTTATTTGTTATGATTCAAATGTATATAGGTAAATGTTTTGGGTTATACCTTGGTTGTATTAATTTATGATGGTCTGTTTTAATATAAAGGCTTGATCACAGAGTAGTTTTTTTTAAATTATACCTAATAAAAAGCATAGTTTGTATCTTTGTGGGAAGTACTCAGTGTACCTTCCACTCCTTAACATTTCACCATCACCACCTTAAACCTTTCTATTCCACTTTTGGGCACTCTCATCTCGGAATGTGAGGGGTTAAGCCATAGTTCTGCACGCTAGGCATGTGCGGATTGGTTACATGCCTTTGAGAACATCATGGAGATGTAGTTTTCCTTGATGTTTTTAAATTAAAAAAAACGCATACAATGAAACTACGTAGAGATAGAGACCTAGAAATGCCTAGAATAGCACTCAGCTCGAACCAATTATGCCAAACGAAGTATCATGAATGAAGGATCAAGAATATATAACTTACTTAAAATTACCAAAAGATCTGAAACAATTAAAATCCATATTTGGTTTCAAAAAACATCCAAAATATTACTTACTAAACAACCCAAACATAACGTTGATATCAGCCACTTCCAGTCACATTCTGTACTACTTGATCTGTGTAATGTTGTTGGATTATCGACAAAAAGCAAATCTTATGTAGGTAGATTTAACTTGTCCATTCTCGGTCCAATGGAATGAACACTTTTTTTTGTACCTTCGAATTTTTTAATATTTATTCGATTTGGGCTTAATGTAAATTATTGTGTTTAAAAACTTTGCAATGATCCCAGTTTTGTAAACTATTAGAAATTATTAGTAAGTATGTTCTCATTTAAGTGAATGTAATTCGTGCGAATAAATAATCTCAAACCTCTGTTTTTCCTTAACCTTAACAGCAGGTGACATTTCATTTCTTAAAACGCATATAACTTAGAATAGTAATTAGTGCCGGCCACTAAGATTTGAACTCTGATCCCTTCAAATGAAAAGTTTGTTCAAAGGCCACTGGGCATCGCCTTGAACACTGTATCTGTCCAAATGAGGTAAAGTATCATTTATTTTTCATTAAATTGTATTTGTATACGCTGAATGAACGACATTTTTTTTTACCTACCGTCAGTTCACAAAGTTGATGCTACTGAGAAGAACACGTCAAGAAATTCATTACACTTTTCATAATCTACAATATTATAATTTTGATGCATTATTACTGAACTTAAAGTGAAGCTGGAGAAACATCGGATCAAACATTTTTATCGTCAGTCGTTTGTTTCGTAGTAATTTCTTTTAAAGTTTGAAATTTTGAAAGATTTATTATGGAGGTTTTGTTTATCTGAGAGACTAGTAATATTTCCGGGTTTTTTATTGGAGAAGCGAAGATAGTTATAAGACCATAACATATTTTGATTCTTAGTCTAGAGGTACGCTAGGTACAATCAATTTATCCTTATTTCTTGTATGAAGGTTATGTACACTGATTTTTTGAAAAACAATACTATGTTTTTTGTACATACATAATGATTTCATAAATATATTTATAGTTAAACATTTATAGACTTAAACAGTTCTGGCAGGGTATCACGTTATTGTAGGAAGTATGTAGATACGTTAGTGGGATAAACCTTTCCAGTCCTACGAAAATTCCTATTTTTCCACATGATCGCTCTACTATATACCTAGCTAGCTAAAGGAACTATTAACTACTAATAGTCTATGCCTAATCTAATCTATATTTAATATCTACAAATCATCTTGGTACTTAACGATTTGTAGAACTGATTTTAACTGGTTTTGGCTGCAGGGTAAAAAATGCATCAATCTGATGATGAGTGACAAGTATGAGCATACATTAGAACCAGGACAAAAGTAAGTATGCTATACAAATGTAGTCAAAAAACTATTACTAAGAACCGGTAAAAAATTGTATCATACAAGTACATGTACTCGTATATGGACAATATTGCCATGAAGTCTACTAGCATAGCTACGAGTATAAGTCAAACGGTTTTATGCAAAACTAGCACAACTCATTTAATTACAAGAACCATTGTTTTTTACAATCTTTACTTATGCTTTGAAGAAAGTAGGTGTGTTTTGTATCTGAGATAGGGAGTCATCCTGATGTTTGTTAGCAATAGTGATTGCGTCATCGGGGTCTTCTAGCACATGTCTAGGACCACTAAGTCAAACTGGAAGGCCCATATGGAACTTCTGGCATTGGGAACTTGAAAGTTGGTATAGACAAAGATTTTTATTTTTCGCGCCAAGAATGTAGAGCGTTCCTAACCCGGCTGATTATGTACACAGACAATGTGCATCCACTCCCACCAGAATTAAGTATAAATTACCTATCTAATGGGTTTGATACAGGAAATATTTTAGTACATTTTGTACCAATCTACTATTATCTATAATCTACCAACCAACCAACATGAAATAGAAATCTTAAGAACTAAACTAGTTCAGTAGGTACTAGATTGTAAAGTAAAATATTATTGTTTTGAAACAAAAGTTGTCTCTTTACTGTAGGAACCTTGTCATTCTATAATTTAATTTTAGCGCCTGCAGTAATGCGAATACGCATCGTAAGTTTAGTGCGTCTAATGTGGGTCAGGAGGCTCGCACGCGGTTGTACCACCGAGTAACACCTACTATAATTCTCCCTTACTGAATCGATCAACGTTATCGTGAGTATTATTTTAATTTGAGCTTTATCCAGTAGTTGGAAGGCTGAATTCGTAGTGTCAGTAGCGGGAAGAGCATATAGTAAGAATCGTGTTGGGCGTGACGTCACAACCGTGTCGCGCGTTCGCGCGTTACTTTGGATCGATATTTGGGCTCGGAGTCGAGTATTTTCGTGAAAACTCGGTAAAATCTAAGTGACGCTCACACCACGTGCGATTTGCTAAGCGATGGGTACAACGGCTCATTGACGAAGATTATTTGTGTAACGAAGCGCCGATTCTATTATGCACTCAACAAGCGACTCTACAATTTTTGTCGATTCCAGTACAAAACTTGCAGACAATGCATCATCGACACACGTATTTAACAATTCTCATTTAACTTCCTAACGGTAATATATACATATACAATATAATATAATTATTAGATATATATCTAGTATCTAAATGTAAGTGATCTTAATTCTATTTTCTATAGTACTATATTTGGATCTTATTGTAGTACTCGCGTGGAATTAGACGTTGCACCTAGTAATATTATATAGCATATTATATAAGTTTCGGTTGCACCTAGTAATATTATATAGCCTATTTTGCTCAGTGAAGATGCAGCTTTCTAATGGCGAAATTATTTTTGAAATCGGTCCAATAGTTTTTGTGTGAAAACATTACAAACAAAAAATGTTTCCTCTTTATAATATTAGTATAGATTTCAGAATATACCTTATAATCATACATATAGCGATGTATTCGACGCATTGTATTTGTAGATATAAAAAAGTTAAATTTTGATTACCTACTAGTTACTTTTTTTTAAATCATGATTTTCTTAGTACTTATTTGGTTTGGTTCGTTTTAAATCAATCAATAGTAAAATATAACAGAAAAATCGTCAGGCGTCGTCATGTACAAAAAATTAAAAAGTGTTAGATTGAATCTAGATTTCTTTTGAAGCTAGTCCATTCCTTTTTCAAAGACGGCAAGCTATTCACGAGCTATTTTTAGTTTTGTTGTAGTAGTTCGTGGCTGCACACACGGTTAGTTGTCTGTAGGTACCACAAACCAATTTGCGGTGCGATCATAGTTAATCAGTAACATGGTAGAGTCAGGACACTACGATTATACGACAGGAAGGTAAACATTATTTTCCATACCTATACTGTCTGTTCTTCTTGTATCTTTTAAAGAAAATACTAGAATGTAAATGTAGATTGGCAGGAAACAGCAAATATCTCGAGTACCTACGTGCTAGAGATCATCAAATACGTGCACTGAATTTTCCAATTATAAGTAGGCACTTACACGCGTTCGCCTCGCAACTGATTAAATTCTTGTCTCTAAAGCTAGCTTTCTGAACCATTTTTTTACTTTACTATACACCATACTTTGAGGTAACTTTTTACAATGGCTTGGAATAAACTTTCGCCTTTTCTTATAAGAACTTCAGCTTTTGTTTGAGTCCTTTATATCATAAGAGATAACTAAGTTGTTTAAATTTTAGCTGCAGCTGCAGCTATAACTTCATAGTTATAAAAATATTCATTTTCACAGGATAAGTAGTTTAGGTGGTAGAGCCTGTCTATTAGTGATATATTATTATCAAACCTATATTCAGACAATTTTATTGAACTCGTAAGACCAATATTTTAAATAAAATAACTTTTACTAAAACTATACAAGCTTATTTTAATAAAAACTAATCTAACTAAACACATAAACTAAAAACTCAAACTACTTTAAAAAAGATTGTATCACTCATGCATTGCCGTTCACGACTGTAACTTAATTTATTATTTCCATACGACCAAAATCGCAAATGGTATGGCGTTTTTACACAACACGCTAAAGGTTGCATGGTTTTTTGAGTTCAAGGGTTTTAAGTTTCCATTTTTTAATCAACCTTTATTTATTACTCATATACAAAAGCTAAACCACTAAGCAAATCATAACTGACTGTTCATACATCCTGGCAGTATGATTAATAATCGTTGCTACGAATGGCTACGCCGCGTAGTCTTGACGTAGCGGTACTACGTTCAAAGGGTTATGTGCTATTTACTTGAAACAATTATTTCCAAATGACAAACAATATATACCGTTCAAACAAAAAAATAAAACATATATTGTAATTACATATTAAATTCACAGAAGTGTTCGACTACCCGTTCTTAGAAGAGCAACGTCATTTAATTCGTAGCAGTAGACGAGCTCTATTTTTGATTCGATCTTTTCTGGCTATTAGCTTGTATGTGCCTGCGCCTGTATACATTAATTCTGTACATGATATTGCAACCTTATATGTCTTGCAGTGATGATACTACTATGCACAATCATCGTACTATACTGACATTGTTAGACACGTTTAAGTATAAATAAAAACAATCATTTGCAGAAGCTAGTACTTTACATTTTATAGATAATCTGTGGCCTCAGTTTAGGTTGTGAAAAAGAAGTTTTAAGTAGAATTTTCATGAAATTTACATTATTTCATTAAATTTACTGAACAGCAGCTATAAATTAAAAATAATTTAGTGGCTTGCAGGTCTATTTTTATAAAATAGCAGATAGTAGAAGACGGTGTCACTGCGGATAATTAGTTCGACATTAATATCTGCAAGATGTTTTATAATCAGAAGCATTTACACGGTCCTTCGCCGCGTGGAACTGATTAAATTCCAACCCGCTGGGACATGCGCAATTCTCTGCCGCAGAAATATCTCCCTACTCAATTATGAAATGATTTCCTTTTAATACACCCACTCAAGCTACAACACCAGTTAAGGATCTCACATCGAATAAAAATGTATGTCGTGAGGACAATCAATACCTATTTTTTTTATTATGAACGTGTGTTTATTTTTAACTGGCAAAAAGGAGAAGGTTATATATTCGGCTGTATGTATTTTATGTACTCGCATGTTCATCGATTTCTCTGTGAGGCATCGATTGAATAAGATAATAAATTTTTGTTTGAAAGATAAGGACTATAAAATCATTTAATAGAGTATTCATTCATTTTGAAAAATTAAGATTGTAATTTAGCAAAAGTAAATAAATTGAAAATATTGTTAGAAACAATCTCGTTCTAAGTCAGTCACTTAGTCTCAACGGAAACAACACATTTCAAACTCTACCACAATTGCTTTAGTTAAATTGAAATCTTTGACCAGCGTGGTAGAGTAGAGGTACAGTAAAATAAGTTACAAAAAACTACGTGTAGTGGAGAGACATAAGGGATAGTACTTATAAGATAAAGCAAACATGTATTAGTTTCATTTATTCATTAACTATGGAATAAGAATGCAAAAAATAACGAAAACTTAAGATATGCAATGGTTTTATTTCAAGTAGTTAATTTATGATTTCACATCTCAAAGATATCTGTCTACGTCTATATTATTAAATAAGTAATAAAAAGTTTAACTCTCCACGAGCCACCTACCAAAACGCCCGTTTGAGCTTAATGTGATTTGCAAGCGAACTATTCAATGTAGAGTCGCGAACGCGAGGTGAATAACAACGATGCCATATTGCGGGTTTTCGTATAATGTCCAATACTTAGTATATAAAAACTGCATCAGTCAGGACTAGGCCAGTGCAATAATTGCATCCAGTATAACCGGGTCCGATCGATGTGAGGGTATTTACCTCGGCGGGCGAAAATAATCCGGGTGCCGGTGATGCCAGAAGACGTTCCCAGTGCGCGTGCGCGGTGAACGTGAACCTAAAAATGCGTGGATGCGCCTCCGATGCCTCATTATTATTGCGATCGAGGCGAGGAGCTTTCGCGGCTTCTAACATTCAACCGCGTGTGTCGCCGCGAGTGTGTCAGCTTCGTCCGTTTCGGTAGTCGAGTGCGTCCGCGGTGCGATCGGGGTGATCGGTGTGAATCGGGGTTATCGCAACGGCGTCGGCCGGCGGAGGCATGTCCTGCCGTTTGTAGGTTGATGGCGAGGCGGCGAGTAGCCGGGCGTCAGTCGGTCGCCGGCCCGCGAGCAGCCGGGCGCGCGTGTGCGAGAGATGGCGCCCCGCGGCGGCCGGTGAGGCGCCGGCCCCGCCGACCGCCCCGGGTCGACGGGCCAGCCAGGCCGGCCGGGCGCTCGACCCACCATGTCCTTGCTCAGCGTCACAGGTAGCCGCTCTCTGAACCTCCACTGTTTACGCGCCACATTTTGTGAACGTGTTACGCCGCTTTGTGTTCACATATTGGTCTACGCGTTCAATCGCGCTTGTAGACGCCTATTTCAGTTACAAGAATGCGGTTTTCAGGATGCGTCTGAAATGGATCTGTCTACTAATTCATATACCCATTTGAAGCACCCTCATAAGTAGCATGACTCGTATTAGTAGTGCGGATGGTTGCTCGATGCATAAAGCTCGTGTAGTTTTTCATTATATCTGTTTATCTCTAAAGCAAACGATTGCTGATAATAAAAGTAGGGACACTTATTATGATAACAATTTAAGCTTAGACATTTTTTCTTACATGTACATAATATCGAGGTTTGAATAGCTAAAAACGTAGAAATTTCGATATTCCATTGATACTCATCTTTTTCAAGCAATAGGTATGTATATATAATCACTGAAAATCATTAGGGATCTCTATATCGGTTAAGGTATAGGGATCCCTAATGACTTATATATAAATATTACCTTCATTTCGCTGTGGTTTTAGATGTATAAACTCTTTGTTCTTTAAGTAGGCATACGTAACAGGGTACAGGCATTAGCCCTTTATTGCTGTGCTACTAAATGTGAAAAATATGAGATTAATATAAGGAGGTTTATTCAATGACCTAACGGCTGGCGCATCGTGGTATCTCACTATAATATAAATAGGTTGCTTTATACAGAATAAGACTGAAACGACGTCTTTGGCCGATGTAGGACGGGATCATGAGGTCGATCTCAGATAACATCTTGCTCCAGTCAGCTACACTCTAAAAGCACTGTACCTATGTATTTACATTAACATACTATGAGGAAGTTATACAGTATGTAGTTATAGTTGAATTAATAAGTAACATTTCTATATCCAAGCAATAACAATTTTTTTTAACAGAAAGATCCAATGTAAAATTAAAGTATTCCTTACGAAGAATGACGCCAAGTGTCAAGTCCCATGACATAAAAGGTTTACCAAAAAAGTGTACTTAACATTTTATTATTAACTAGTGGACGGCCGCAGCTTCGCTCGCGTTACACATTCACTAATTTCAAAAACAGCAAAGCTTCATACTAACTTTGCACCCCCGTTTTACCCCCTTAGG
>DWTT01001899.1:0-10805 GCA_018250895.1 Carterocephalus mandan | reverse complement strand
CCCTAATATAGCTTCGTTGCGACGGGAAAGCCGGACAAACAAACCAACACACTTTCCCATTTATAATATTAGTATGGATATGGATATACGAAAACGCTCAATTTGTATTGGAGGACATAATATTGATATATTTAGTACCTATATGTATAGAATAGATGACTTCATTGGTGTAACTTTCTTCATTATTGTTGAAGCATTGATGGGAAATATTTAAAAAAAAATGAAAGAAGCTTGTGGAATTGGAATATCGTAGGATTATTTTATTAAATAATGATAAATTAACAACAAACGCTAATAGAATAGGTGAAGATAAACTTGTTTGTAGTTCATAAAACTCAAAGCGCATAATAAAATAGAGACAGTCGGGATGAGTGACACCATGTACTTATGCGTTAAGCTGGGGCGGGCAGCGGCGGAGCGCGAACACGACACGCGCGGGCGCGGCGGCGGCTCGGGCGTGTAAATGGCTTCAGTTAATTAAGTTTAATCAGAGCCGCCGCGGCCTGAACTGCGGCCGACGACCATCTGCCGCCCGATACGCCCACATTGTATTCTGTTACACTGCCGTGCCGTGTGGCCCCATTTTATCAGGGAAACCTAATAAATTTCGATAAGAAAGTCCATTGCTACGCCAATCGTTTTGTTAATTGGTAAGTACACACAAAAGATAGCTGGTAAGCCGTGAGTAATTACGACATACATTTTTAAAAGCATTTTTTTTTTAAATAATGAATTCGATTCGATTCCTAATTCCCACTTAAATAACTAATGCCGAATGTTCGGCGGAGAGCGCCGCAGAATATTCCGTATTCGGCCAAATCACTATGCGTAGCATCTCTAATCTAGTCCAATTAATCAGGGATAGAGAGAAAAAAAAACCTGCCTCAAAAATATGTAAATGGCGTGAAAGATTGGGCAAGTGGATATGGATAACATCGATAAGGCATAGAGTAGGAGTAGAGATAGTCGAGTACGGCGTGTGGCGTGCTGTGCGACCATTAACGCAGCGTGACGAATACCCCGCTGGAGTTCACCGGTGCGGGGTCGAGCCGCCTCTCACGCGATCTTATCGTGCTTTCCGCGAACATCGCATCGCACTGCCCGCCGCCGCCGCTTCGCGCCGCGTCTCTTCCGTGACGAATTAACAACGACGAACTTTCGAGACTCCGTCAGACTATTATATATTTAATTTGATTCCCCAGCAACTCTATAATCCCCTTCCCAGTAAAGTGTGCTGCAAAATTTACACAAAACGTTCAGCGACAAGACCGCGAGGCTGCGCCGCGGTAGGCTGGCGCCGCGCGTAATGAGCAGCGAATCCTTTGACCGGCTGCACCCAGCCGCGGACGTAAATGGAGAGCTAATTAGGCGGGGTTGATCTGAAGCCACAACAGAATTAGTGCGTTCGTGTCACAAACTCTATTTAATATTTTTCGAGATCGTTAGTACAAGCATTTTATTCGTAAACCAGTCATACATTTTATCAAAGGTAATAGCATTTTACAGCAGATTATATTCATATATAACGTGTATGCACTGCTTGAAATGAACAACGTGATATTTTGGGGAAATAATAAAAGTACTTTGCAAATAACAGCGTGAACTTTAAATGTCAAACAATCTGTAATCCCTAACAAGCCTAACTATAATTATCTATATAGTACAAATCCTAACCTTTAAGCGCGTAGAATAGGCAAGTATATACCTCTAAATATCTACTACGTCCCTCAAATTGGAATGCGTTATGGCACCCTCCACTTCTTTCAATTCAATGTCGTTTATAAAACACTCAATTCGTCAAGCTATAGCGAAACGTGCTCCATTTCTACGTGACCTTTTGTAGCCTGGTCCCCTAATTCTATTAACTAACTGCTGAACTATTTACCTTTTCACAATAGAAAGCTAAACATGAAATCTATAATAAAAACGTGAATCTCACCTGAGCAAAGCTAAAAGACTTGTTCGCTTAGCGACAGATTAGCTTCGCTTTAAGGCAGGAAGTAGGTACAGTGAACAAAATGCACAAATGTTCCATTATACATTTGAGTAATACGGTCTCCGTCATCGACTTTCTTCAGGCCTAGATTTACATAGAGTGGAGACCATTTATCACGACTGTATAATTTCTGTCGTAAAGCGATTCTGTTATAAAGCGAACAAGAGAGCTAAAACACGTTAAATACTGAGAGTGAGAAATCCTTTGGCTCTAGCAGCTCAACACCACGTTAAATAATTTGGATTAGATATCAGTCTATGCAGGGAAGGGATGGTGAGCACAATAACCGTACACGATTTGTAAACATGAAACCTTCAAATCCATAAAGTTAAAAGGTTACTAGTGTCTAAGCTTCATTTCCAAAAAGCCTGTCTCATTAATCTGGGTATCTACGTTAAGCTTGAATGTGCCAATGGTGACACTGGGAATCCTTCCGACCGCCAAGGGTCGTAAGACGCAAATCCTTTCGTGAGATCTGTTGTTTTCATGATCCTTTACCTACATATATTATACCTTTTGCCTTTTCGGTATGATACTATAAAAGATACCATAAAGATATTGAAAGACAAACCAATTCAGACACTAACACTCCCACCATGCACAACCTTAACCATTTTCATTTGTTTGTATGACCGTAAATCCCTACAAGAAAACAATGCTGATGAATAGGGGTTGGGAAAGGGTTGAAACGGGGGATGAAAGGTTGTATGAAAGTATTGTCATTTTCAGAACTAGAAGCATAAAATTTATATTTTAGGCTGTTGATTAGATATGAATAAATATGACATTCAAAGTTTGTAAAAATGTTACCCTTAAGATTTTTAGAAGGGTAACTACGGATGGATAGATGTCGAGCATATGCATACCTATGTATACATACATACTTATTTGTGTCTTATGTGTCATTTTTATGCTTTATATTGTTGCAGTTTTTTTTTGGAAGCAAATATACATTCACTTATTTAATTATTATATTGATACGTTACTTTTTTTTACTTTTACTTTAGCGCCGAACGACCTGAGGTTACTTACTGCTTACGTGCTTACTTACTTACCCTTACCCAAATTAGAAACTGTTTTATATACCTAATACGATACTGATTAGCTAGCGCAACTGTACGACATGTGATGTGGAGAGCAAGGATGCTCATTTTCCGCCAGAGCGGTGTGTTGCAAAGTGCAGGCCGCAGCAGCACAAGCTATATAATCAACAGGTACAAACATTGCTGCCATTGTGCGTGCGTCCGAGCCTTCGCGGCGAAGTCAATGTTTCACGGGAGTTTGCTAGTCCCTCCTGAGTAAACATACTCGCCGCCACACCGCATTGTTTATAACATACTATAAAGGTAGCGAAAACTACGTACAACGAAGCTTTTAGTAAACCTACAACGAAAATTATTCAGCTAACTAAATATGTAATTACTTTCCAAAAACCACCTAGTTCCAAACTTCGTTTTAATTTCATTCATGATACAATAACTTATCATTTCAGATAAGAATTATGACACTAAAATCAAATATACCTAGTTCGCAATAAATTGTAAAATGATTTTTACTTTTATCGTTTTGGACATCATTTTACAAATTACCGCCCGCCGTCTATGTTGTATCCAGAACTACTAAAGGAGGCAACTAAATAAATCCTGTGGGAAGTGCGTGTGCGTTTTAGTTTTATGTAAAATGTTAATTTCATTAATTAATGTTATTTTCATATTTTTTTCACCTTAAAATTCAATATCTTGTAAGCTTTAACGCTCGTAAATGTACTTTAATGCCATAGCGTTTTGAACGAACTATAGTATATATCCACTCGAACTGCGCTGTGAGTGATGTGCCAGTCTATGTTAATCTCATATATGTACTTTATATTTTACCCTTTAGAAGTGAGGGCTATTAATTGAAGGCAAATCGGCTTCACAAAAGAAACTCATCGCGTGACTGCCGAGCGGAAGGTTTGGATGACTTCCTTTGTTTCTTCACATAGTTTGTACAGCGCGGCGTTGTATCACACCCCACCTCGCGGCTGGCTATCTAGGTACAGAACGCTAGCTTATTTGTTGTAGTTTACGTTTTCTAAACAATGTAACCTACTAAACCGAATATTTATACTGCGGCTTCTTTTTGTTATTCGCTATTTCGGTACGTGTTTTAACAGCGCTTTAAGTATTGCCAACCACACATTCTATTAAGTATAGGACTCTCATTGGAGACACTGCCTTATAAAGAAATCACATGGATTGTTATCGTCAAACAAAGTCGTCGAAATATTTTTTATTGAGAAATTTCTAAAATGTCTTTAACAAACAAACTGAATCCTCATAACAGTGGACATTCGCTGCGACCCATAGACGTCCCACTGCTTGGCACGGGTCTCCCCCACAGACTATGCTGCGGGAGGTCTAGAGCATACTCCACCACGCTGCTCCAAGGACAGTCCAGTGGACATTAATCTAATCTTATTTATAAAGTAACTTCAGTATATTGAACACACATCACACAGAAATTGCTTTTATTTACCAAACAAAACAAAACAATAATTAAATATTCGTAGCAAGTGACGTCGCGCTGAAGCAAAAAGTGGGAATTATACCTAATAATCATTTTTGTTTATTTTGGTGGTGTGTGTACTTGACCTTAAATAGCTCGTCGGATTAGCCGGTAATGGTAGGCACCACCCCGTTTTAATTGCGGAGGTTACATTTTAGAACGTTATGCTTACAAATAGCGCGTTTACCCCGGGACGTATAAAATTTCCTGTTTTATATTTAATCGAACGATGATTGCTTCGAATATGCTAGCTTACTTTTACAGCATCTAATAAAAATTTTGCTTAGCGTTGTCACCACCACCCGGGGTTAACTGGCAGAGAATGCCGTGTGATATTATGTGCGCCCGTTTTGTATACCTTTATGGTGTTACAAAAATTTATTAAAAATGTAACCTCAGACATATTATACTAGCAATAGTAGCCCCATGACGATCTTGTATGTGATAGTTTTTTAGAGGCAGCTAACAAAGAAACAAGAAAACAAAAAAAATCTCTCACATTTCTATACTAATATAGATAGTAATGGCTGTTTATATAATTCGATAAGAAAATATCATATCATAAATTATTATTTATTTAGTTAAATTAGTTTTACAAAGAAACAAGAAAACTTTGACGTCACGTTACGTTTTCATCTTATAAAGAAAGCTGCCAACATGCATATAAATAAATCCAAATTTATTTTTTATGCGTTTTAGCAAGAATATTTGTAAATTAAAAAAAAAATCTGGTACCGAATCCCGGGAATCCCCGGTACTATATTTCCCCGATGCCACCAAAGGGTACCAGTTCGGGAAACCTTAGTTGTCACAGTATATTTTACTACATATTAAACACCAAACATAACAGTAGAAAAAACATATTCAAATCACCACTGTCGGTCGTTTATATGATAATAAGTATATTTTGAAGCTCTACACTCATACATACAACAACATACAACAACAGGCAAGCTGCCTAGCGAATGGCGAGAACATTTTTCTCGACACGAAACTGTTTATTTATACGTAACTAGTGGTTATACTAAACATCCGAAAAACGGTGTAAAACATTCGCACACGGAAAATTACAGTAGGCAGTGTAGTGATTCCCGGAATAATTACAATTTAAAGGTGGTTAAAGCTACGTTATAGCAGTTTTATCAAAGGAAATAAATAGCTATACAAACAAGGCCAAGACAACGATTAATCTAAGTTTAGAGAGTTAACAAGAAGGTGAAGTGATCAGCGGGAGCGGCGTTGAAGTTTAATAAGCGTTAGTTAGCGAGCAGAGGCGCGGCGCAGGCAATAAGGCGGCGTTATCTCCGGTGCGGCCGCGCCAACAAATTACTGCTCTCACGTCTCTGGCCCATCTCGAATCTCCCGACACGCGCTATATATCAACCGACACATTCGCTAACGTGATCATCGTATTGCATCAATTAGGCCGTGAGCGATCGCTCTAATCCGCAGCGCCGCGCCGTCCTTATTGGTTTAAAATATATCAAAACACCGCAGTCCTGCCTTATTTACTAATATGAAAGTACCATTTGCATATAAATAGTAAACAAAAGTTTAAGTTTAAGTAATTAGAAAAAGCAGTCTGATTTTCGCAAAAATTTCAGTGCTTGTACGAGGACATATTTTGCAGCGTTTTAACACAATACAAGTGAAGGCTGGCTTGTGAAACATCAAGCCATAAAGTAGCCAATTAGGATTTTAAATATAAGCAGAGCGAAACTAAAAGCGCACCGCGGTGCATGCGGATGGGGAGGGCGCGTCAAAGCGAGAATAATCTCATAACCGCGGCTCGGACGACGCTAGAGCCAGCCGAGCGCCCTCGGGCGTGAGCAGAAATTGTTCTTTGAGCAAACACCACTACGAGTCGCGCGTCGCGGATGCTCCATTACAATTGTTCATTAATTTTGTAACATGAAATTAAAATCCCAAGTGTAACCAAATCGGAGGAGTTCAAGCGCATCGGAATCGACGTAACGAAGAATTCCGACGATTTCGGCAGTCTCAGAACAAAGTTTTGCAAGTGGTTACGAATAGTAGAGGGGCTGCTTCTAACGATTCGTACACTTGAATTTCACCGCGCTCACTGATGCGTGTCGGCGCAATCGGGTGCGGCCGAGCGATTCCGATCCGATTCACGGCTGCCGTTCGGTCCGTTGCAACATTAGTCTACGTGCTCCTTCCGCCAAGGCGAAAGAAAGCGTCGCCGGTCGTCACGATAAAACGCAATACGGATTTAACGGTTAAATAAGTAATCGCGCTCGGAACGCCATTTACAAATTTTATTAATCTAGCGCAGATTACGACATCGCTTTCGAAGAACATTTTAATCATTCCAAAAATGTAATTATTGCAATCTCAGTATTTCAACCTACAGCAGCATCGAAATAAAGTGTCTCTCCTGTTTGATACCGCAGCAATGAGAGAACTTTGTGAGCACCATACTGATTACGGTTCCATATTTGATGAGCCACTCACGTGGGCTCGCCAAGCCGCAGACTAATTTCAATACCCTCTTGATTATTAAATAACCTGCGCCACGTGTTACGCACAGGGAAGACAATAGGGAAATGCTGCAAGGCCGGTAATTTAGAAAAATTGCTTTGTTTACCGGAAACAACACCGTGTAGGTACACAGTAGGCATGGTTTACAAATTGCACCTTGTTGCAGCGTGCATAGCGAAAAATAAGAAAATCCTCAGGAGAAAGTGCTCATATGCGAGCCCGGGGCGGCGCGGCGGCGGCAGAAGACGGCCGCGCAGAGTTTAATTTCCCACGAGGTCGATCTCGGCGCCGCGGAGCGCCACCCGCGGGAATTAATTGCCAGTAATGAATAGTCAAGTGAACGTCCGTTAATTATATATAGCTACACCGAATTAAGAAATCACGCTAAGAAAATGCGTATTATACAGTACTCTTATATTATGTATGTATTCTCTATAGACAGAGATATGGACATCTTTTTAATGAATGAAGCGGTGATATCAGATTGGATAATATTCAGGCCTTCGCCTTCGCTGTGGCGCGCGTGAAATCTAGTGATATTATTATGTTTATAAATTATAATTATAACCAACTTAGTAGTTACTTCGTATCTTGCCGTAATTGATTAATCTAATGGCAGATCTGAAATACCGTCAACATAGGAACACATTCGGTCATATCTTTTGTTTTAACGTCAGAAAGGTTTATCTATAATTAGCAAATAAAGTAATTGTGTATTCCATCATTTTAAATTTTACCTTTGCTCCCACAAAATAAATAATACTGGTTAGACTGAAATGAAAGTTCCCATGAACAAATTCTTGGGTTAAAGTTTATAATAAACGCCGTCACCGTGTCAGCCAACAATTTTCACACGAATTGCGGATAACAATAGTTTGCAGGTAGCGACAATGCAGTGCATCGACCCTAAAGCATGCTTCTCAGATGTGTAGCAACGGTAAATAAAGACAGGTAAAAGAAGTACAGAAGAAATCATAATTCATTAATGAATAGATGCTGCTCTTGAGTTAACTTAGGTAAAGTTATTGTCACCGCAACCCATTCTTTGTCCCACTGTTGGGCACAGATCTCCTCTCGAAATGGCAGAGATTAGGCCATAGTTCACCGAAAGTGCGGATTGGCATGCTTAACATGCCTTCGAAAACATTATGAAAAATTCTTAAGCATGCAGGTTTCCTCACGATGACGTGTCCTTCACCGTTGCAGCAGGTTACATTTAATTTCTTAAATCGCACATAACTTAGAAAGTCATTGGTGCGTGCCGCTTGGGTTTGAACCCAGACTGCTCGAGAGAGAGGCGAGTTCGATAGCCACTGGGGCTGCCACGCTTGCTAAAACCTGATTTAGGTTTATATTTTGTTTCGGATTTGTTCTTTAAAGTGCCCGCGTAGGATTAGCTATAGCAATAGAAACGTTACAACTGCAAATTGTAAGTATGTATGTACAACTGCAGTACATAGGTACAGTACAGACTTTCAATCAAACTGCATGTTAGCGCAAATCGTGTCACCGCCAAAAACTCAATTCAAGTACTAAGCTAGCGAAAATAATTTTTTTCCGCTAGTTTGAATTGTACATAGAATAAACAGTCGAATTTCGACTACTCGAAGATTACCAGTTCGCTTCTATAATACCTACGCCAAACGTAGCTGACATATTAATGTGCGGCAGAGCGAAAACTCGTTACAACATTAGAGAAGTATGAAATACTGTATCTAGTTTTTCTTCATTGATCGAAGATACAGACATATACGTCAAGTGAGAGGCGTAAAAAATGTAAGCAAGGTGTAAAATATATACATAGTACAAATCAAACATTGGACAAGGACCCCATTATGAAGTCTCCCTTGTGGCGCGTTGACGATGTCAATTCGATAAGACATTATTGACATGTCGGAAGATGACATCGCGCGATCCAAGGCGATTCTATCACACATGTGTTTGCCGATACAATCGGTAATGGTGTGTGGTGTGCAGTTAGGGTGTAGCTTTATTGCTTCCTAGTCTGTGTGCGCCGTGAGAACGCTGCCGGAGATAGTGGCTCGTTTGCGCGGCACGCGCGTCGAGTTTCTACATAACACTAACGGTAACGCCACCTATCGCGATAACAGGCTACGGCCTACGGTGCGTGGACTACGGCGGGTGCTTTGACATTATGTATCTACGTCTCTACACTAATGGACAAATTAAGAGGATGTCAGAGAAACGCAAAAGTAAAATATAGTAAAAATATTTATGTCAAAATACTTTATTTACTTAGTATTACTTTGAAGTTTGTTACGATTCATTAATAAGGTAAGTTAGGAAACGACTTAAAACCAAGCTATTAAATGAGAACTTTTGTTAGCATATCTAATGTTCTGTGGTTCATATCGGGCGCGCGCTGTACAGCCCCATGTTTACGACGTAAATTTAAGTACTAACAGCCTTACAAACAAAACAGTTTCCTGTTATATAAATGCTATCAAAAATCTGGTACATATACACGTATTCCATTAATTTATAGTAGAAAAGAATGTTACAAATTTGAAATGAATTGGTTGAGATTTAAAAGCAAACAAACTTTCGAATTGTATCCCAACGGAACCTCTTTATTTTCCGGGAATGAAAGTGGCGCCTATATGTTAATTAGGACCATGAGAAATAAATCGGGTTTTCATGCGATGCCCGGACACACAAGACAGACAGACCGACAATATTTTCAAAACTCGTTATTATAATGAAAACCAGAAACGAAAATTTGCAAAAAAAAGTTGCGCTTTAGATTCATTATAGTATAGATATATAGATAGTGTGTTTTTGGTTGAAGTTTGTTTCGCGTATTTAACAAATCAGAACATCCCTTTTTGTGAAACTGATATTTTGATCTAGGCAGATTCTCGTCATAAATAACAAAAGAACAACATATTGAGGTGAAGCGCGCACGAAAAACGTCAAGTTATGTCAGTGCAGCGTGGCGTATTTTGACAATGAACGACAGAGTAGGCATGACGCAGAATAAAACGCAAAAAAATTGGAAATTTGCCTAAGGATAATAGAACGACAAAACTTAATATATTGAGCTGATTTTAACTAAGGGAGTCTTTCTAGGGAATAAAAGGATACATATACATTTCGAAATTTGGTAGTGTCACAAGTCTGTATGTGACATTATTTGACAGGCAACTTCCATCATTTTGACATCGTTCTGACTGAAATTTTGACTAATAAATGTAAGGATGAGTATCCTTAGATTTATTGGTCAAGGTCTGAAGTCCCATTCACATCGTATTTACTCTTCTTCTTCTGGCGAACGAGTCACCACGAGTGTGGAATGGGCTTGGCCCCTGGTGTCGCACGTGTCTATAGATGACGGTGACCACTTACCATTAGGTGGCCCGTATGTCTGTTTGTCCGTCTATATTATAAAAAAAGCCTACGATATAGAGCTCTTCAAGAACAGCGTAAATTGCATTCTTCAGGGCCAGCAACGCACATGTGAATGTCCATAGGCGACGGTGACACTATCACAGGTGGCCCGTATGCCTGATTGTCCGTATTAATTTTAATTAAAACAATCTGCTAACAATATCAAGAAACAAACAAAATGTTAACTGTAAATGAAAATTATCAGGGCAGCAAAATCAGCGGTGACAGCCCAGTGGCTATCGAACTCGCCTCTCACTCGAGCGGTCCGGGTTCAATTCAAACCCCAGCGGCACGCACCAATGACTTTCTAAGTTATGTGCGATTTAATAAATTAAATGTCACTTGCTATAAC
>DWTT01001898.1:0-10807 GCA_018250895.1 Carterocephalus mandan | reverse complement strand
TAAGAAATTAAATGTCACTTGCTATAACGGTGAAGGACATATCGTGAGGAAACCTGCATGCCTGAGAGTTCATCATATTGTTTTCGATGGCCAGTGTGGTGGACTAAGGCCTAACCCCTCCCATTCTGAGAGGCGACCTGTGACAAAGTGGACAAAGAAAGGGTTTTGATGATACTGTTTGTAGGTATAATATTTATTTCAGACCGTGATTTCATCACTTTTTTATCATTTTAAAAGTACTCTAAATATTTCTTGGTTTTAGGTGATATCCGTGTGAACCAAAATCCTCAACTCACGGTCCTCCAGGTTCTGCTCATGAGAGAGCATAACAGAATAGTTGACGTCCTATCCAAGCTGAATCCCCATTGGGACGATGAAACATTGTACCAAGAAGGAAGAAGAATCCACATCGCCGAGTTGCAACACATCAATTACTACGAATACCTGCCTATTTTACTAGGTAAGATACGAGTATCACATATGCATTTTATTGCCTAAGTCAAAGTTATGTTTTTGCAGGATAAGGTATAGTAGATATTTATAAACAGGTATTATTTTAATCCTCTTATACTAACCCATATATTACGGCATGCCATTTTTAAAATTAATTTATTATCTAAATACAATTAAAAAAATTAACATTAAATGAAATTCGTCAATATAATAATATTACATATTAATAGTAGTAGATATTAATAAGTAAGCTTGTGATTGATCTGATAGTTTAAATGTCAAAAGGGTCAATTTTCAAAAAATGCTATCCTCCAAAGACATTTTAATAGCATTTATATGTAGTAATTCTAACAGTCTCCTCTTAAATAATTCGTCATCAGTCAATGTGCACATTTACTCTAGTAGTTAATTAGTGGTGCCATAGAGATATGTGGTGCCATAGAGAACACACTTTTTGCATACAAAGCTGTTTTGTGAGGAATACTACGCCATCTTAGATTATTTTTCTACCTACTTGAACATCAGGACAACGGAATATTTAAAACCGTTCGTAAGCAACATTTCCTTCCCTTTCCTACCCTTAAATTACATTACATGTCATTTATATCTGAAACTCTTTATTGTAAATAAAATTTAATTGCATTCAGGTGATCATTTAAAGCACTGAGTCTAGAAAATTATTGTTTAGCCTTTTTATTTCGAAGGATTAGATACGTATCTTTATGGTACTATCTATGATGTACAAAAAGATGTTAGATAGATAGAGTTAACTTTGATAATGTTTCAGGTTACGAAAACATGGTGAAGAACAAACTGATCTATCACCAACCCGAGGGCTACATAAACGACTACAACCCCGAGGTAGACCCCAGAGTATTGGACGAACATGCCACAGCTGCGTTCAGGCACTTCCATACACTGATCCGAGGATATTTGGAGTAAGTTATTGTCAAGGAACTTTATAATATATCATTTGAGACCTAATTATGAAATACCACTTATTAAATCAAACCTCTGTGATTTAGGATTTACATTTATTTATACTCAGGTTTTCTTGAACCGTCTTGGTACAAAATGTTGACACTACTTGTCTTGTTATTGAAATGTTACTATTTCATCACACATTCAACCAACCATCAGCCTTTCGAAGTCCACTGCTGGACATAGGCCTCCCTCAAACAGTATTTAATAAAAAATAATAATAGTATTTTATACTATGTACTTGGCCCTTTATTTTAATTTCCCAAGTCCTAATCGTGCTTAGTTCTACACAGAATTTAAAAATAAACCGTGTTCTTTTGTTAAAGACTGGCCACAGAGCACAGGGACATAGCCGGCGTGATCCGATTAAGCGACTGGTTCAACAGACCACTGCTGCTAGAGATTGACGACACATTCCACAAACTGGCTAGAGGGCTCACTGTCCAGCCACAAGACTTCAGCGACCAGTTCTGGACCAGCGAGATCACACAGTACTTGTTCAAGTAAGTTTATATATTCACTAGCTTTTCCCGCTGCTCCGACCGGGTCAAATCGTTTTATGTCCAGAATTACCTTCTTCCATAAAGGGAATATAATACAGCCACACTAATTTTAGTAATTTTAAAATCTTTTCTACTCATATAATCTATCTTCCAAAAACTTACTACCTGCTGACCATCCAAAAACTTACTATTGCTTTTTGAAATCATAGCCATGAAGTGTAAGTACAAAGTTGGGGATGTAATCTAGACATAAAAAAATTGTGTAAGCACAAAGGTGTAAGTTATGTTGCCATTATCACGATTGTTTTCTGTTTTTTTTTGCGCAAAATCATGAACAAATCTTTACTAATATACATGGTTATTGGTAATTCTACGTATTGCTGTTAGGAAGTGATAGGGTCACTATTTGTGATAATTTTAACCCCCATATGCATAATGCAAAAGTGACCCATTTTTGAGTTACCTATCATGTTTTTTAACTTTTTTCAAAATAAGTCAATAATGAGACCCGTGCCCAGCAATGGGACAGTCAGCAATGGTCGCAGCGAAAGTCAAAATTCAACATAAAAAAATTAAAAAAAAGTATCAATTTAAATCTAATTTTTTCTTTTGATTTATAAAAACGAATAACATTGGTTATTTATCAATATTTACTACAAAAAATATCGGTCCAAATTTTAAAATGCGAGATGACAAAAAATATTTCAATATTTTTTTGAGAATAATGTAAAACAGGGCCTGGAGAGTAACATAACTAAATACCGGAAAATTACATGGTTCCCGTGATATGAAAAAACAATGAAATGAGTCGTTCGATATTAAGTTCATAATTTATCATCGCTCAATTTCTTAATCGATTGATGGCTATATCAGTTTATGATTGGCTGAACTGCGGATGAAGCTAGATTTGGATGGTAATCTTTGGTGTAGCTTGCCGTTTAGAAAGGCTTTACATGTTATTAATACTCCTTACCAAATTAAACAAGTAATCATAGGCTTTCATCTGACCTGTCATCCGCACCTACCAAACCTAATGATATGTTTAGCGTGATGCTTATTGTGTGATCATGCCAGCAAATAACCCAGAGGGAAACACTTTAACAAGTATAAATAAAGCTTACTTTAAATACTTTAAGTTTAAAAGTCATAAATAAGGTTTACAGTTCGTGACAACTTTGTTCTTCTCGAGGTTCAGAGTCCCAAAGCGGTGGTAAAGTTTAAAAATGCTTGTGAACTCAGCGAAGCAACAATATTATTATAAGTTGTATATCTTATGTGGTTTTATGAATATAGATTGCAAAAGAGCATGTATCACTATGAGGGCTATAGGGACAAATACTGTTAGTTTTAGTTAGTTGGTGAGTCGGTAATAGTCCAGTGTATTGCTAGTGAGTCTCGTTCCATGTCCCCTTCCCTCATCTCCCGTAAATGTTTGTATTTAGAGGGTCCTGGGTTCGATTCCCGGGTATTGGGTTTTTCTAACTTGAAATGCCCAGTAGCAGCTCTGAGTCTGGATTTGTCCCCGGTATAAGGCAATACTTACCATCTATTACATGGGACCTAAACATATCTGGTGAAAAGTAGGTGTATACACCTCTGCCTACCCCTTCCAGGAAATACAGGTGACGTCATGTTACGTTAAACGTTAACGCGAAGCGCTTGATTTTATTTCTTCAATAAGTGCACGCTACAGTTCAATAAGACAAGATTACTACTATACTACCTTACTACCTTATACCAACTTAATACCTACCTTAAACTTTTCAAAAATTCACCCTATTTATAACGCTTATAGTAATATATCTATTATCATCAAATCAGGCGAAATAACACATTCGGAGGCGATCTTCGTGCGACCGACATCCAGCGTGGTCGGGACCACGGTCTGGGCACCTACGTAGCCACGCGCCATGCTTGCGGCCTCCCAGTCCCCAGGACCTTCGCTGACATGCACGACTTTATATCGAAAGAGGTATATTTAAATTTTTATTTTAAGCTTTTTAAAAGCGGTAACTAAGCGGCACGCACCAATGACTTTTGTAAGTTATGTGCGATTTAAGAAATTAAATGTCAGTTGCTATTACGGTGGACACATCTCAGGAAATCTCGATGCCTGAGAGTTCATCATAATGTTCTCGAAGGCATGTGAAGTCTGCCAATCCGCACTATCAGTGTGGTGGACTAAGGCCTAATGCCTTCCATGCTGAGGAGACCCGTGCCCAATAGTGGGACAAAAAAAAGGAAAGGGTTGTGGTGACTGCAGAAAGTTTCTGGCCAAGTGCAGATTTGAAACTTCACATGCCTTCGTGAATGTAACGGAGAATTCTCAGTTTTCATCAATCATGTTTTTCTTAAAAAGCTTTAAAGATCTTAAACACTATAACCTCAATATTAACATGTTTTCAGTGTTTAAAAAATATCTAGGTAATCATGATGATTTTTGTTGGTATAAAACACAAGTAAAAATCCAAAAAGCCTTTGAAAAACAAACTTTGAAAAGACGAACTTACTACATTCTTAGACATAATAATTATATCAATCTCAGTCTTATGATTTTTGCGCTGTACCTATCATACCTAGTTGAAAGTAAAATAATAAAGCTGAAGGAACACAAAGTCGTAGGTATTTCATATCCTAGCAGTTGAGGGAACTTGAAACAAGTCATCAGAATGTTTCGTTCAATACGTTGTTTGTTCTTGAGTTGTAAGTACCTTCTTGTGAGGTTAACTTATAAAGCAACTCGTGGATCCATACTTGTAGTGCAGAGTGTATGTACTTTTAAAACTAGGGCCTTGTTCAATACCTCACCTTAATGTAAGGTAGGTTCTAACATTTAGTAGACAGCAAAGGAACCTAAGTCTTAGATTAAACTTCATATTCAGTATATTCAATGCGACGAGTTTTGTCATCCGAATGCTGAGAGAGGTAAGTACGCACAAATTAAAAAAAAACTAGTTAGCATCTGATTTTTTTGATTAACTTATTCTGTTACCACAAAATTATGGGAGTGTTTCTGTATGCTTTACGAGTGGGAAACCTTTTAAAGGTACCCGATGGTAGTGGATAAGAGCTTGTGGAGAACTCTGGTGCTTTTTTTTTTATAACACAGGCGGTCAAACATGTATGCGCATATCTCTGTACCTACCATATCCCACAAGTTCGCGACTGAAAGCTGCTGTTGCAACCCATAGACGCCCAACTGCTGGGCACGGGTTTCGCCCACAGACTTACTTACAATCTGCGGGAGGTCTAGAGCATACTCCAACACGCTGCTCCGATGCGGATTGGGGTTAGTGGCCAACTCAATGCCGAATGTTCTCAAGTCACCCGGAGGTTGTTACTTTTTATTTTAAAGCCTAGAAATGGTATTATTTTATATCTAATATTTTATCAATAAATGAAATTAGCAGTAATAGTAAGTATTGACGAAGTTGGAATTTTCATTCACGGTAATAAATAAATTGTGTAGACGATTCGATGATAATGGTGTTCTATTCCAAATAAAACGTTCTTTGTCTTCGTCTTCTTATTTGGGGTTTCGTTGATTACTTATTCACTCCTACCAAACGTGTCCCCCTGAATTACGTGTATGCCTGTGATTAAGTAGCTGTTTACACAAGAGAACATTTACGTACGTTTCGAACACGCCTTGTATTATGTGAATATCATTTTTCAATCTCCGCCATAAATGCCGACATAAAATAAGATTGATCATCATTCACTTGGAGTGTAGAAGCGAGCCCAAGTGCAAATAAATCTTTAGCTACCACGATTTGATGTGGTAGATACTCGTATGCATGCGGTACGGAGGTGAATGTAAAAATGGCCATATTTATTTCCCTTGACAAATAAAGCTCTACAGGCTAAACTTACGTACTAGAACCGAGTATTGCCAAAAAGATAAGGTACCTAATACAAACAGCAAATCGAGCTATGTACTAACTATTAAATTTAATTAGATTTTTAGAATGAGAATACCTATTTATTGGCCGCTGGTATTTAATTTACCCTATATTTATAAATATTATTTACGAAAATTATATTAGTGTCTGTATTTACACAGGAAAGAGGTGTTTAAAAAAAGTGTGATCGTACAATATAAATTTAAAGGGTCAAAAGAATTAAGTTGAATTTAGTGAACCCCGCAAAATCCCTAAATAGGTGTATTTTACAGTCGACATTCAGACAAATCTTTTGGTGACTGCGGCCTCACGTAACTTTATCCGAATAATGCTCTGAAGTAAAACGGTTAGTGGGGTCCTTGGACGCCTGTCCTTCAGCCTTTATCTCATTCGTTTTATAATATGAACCTATTTAAGCAGTAAACTGCTCAATATAGCTTTTTCGTTGACATAGGCAAAAGTTAACTTGAAGGGTTTCGCTTAAATATTATAATAATAAGAAAACATGTGAATCATTGTATCATCTTATTTTGTACTCAAGGAATAATGTAGATTGCAGCGAAAATCAATGTATTTCACTTTATTGTAAATCTTCATCTGATCTACAATTTTGCACTGTATTTGTCGCCTTTTAAGTTTGGTTAAAATTAGGATTATTATTATTATTAAAAAGGGACACTGTAAGCCAACCGATATGCTTTGTAATATAAACAATTTTTTTCTTCACAGAATGTAAAGAAGTTGGAGTTAATCTACGAAAGTCCCAATGACGTAGATCTGGTGGTGGGTGGCTCGCTGGAGAGGAACGTGGTGGGGGCGCAAGCAGGACCGACCTACCTTTGCATCCTTACTGAACAGTTCTATAGGACTCGGGTTGGAGACAGATACTTTTACGAGAACGGAGCGGACCCAGTTATATCCTTCACTCCAAGTAAGACTTTACTCATAGGTACATACTCGTACCTCACGTATTCTTACACATCACAGCACAATCTTTTCTTTGTGTAAAGAGCAGATCTATATTCAATGTTTGTTGTTATCATTAGGTACTTTTTTTAAAATCTGTATCTACTCGTATTACAATTGGCATTTTAATATAATTGTTACAATAAGTTTAAATTAAATCTACTACTACACTGAACTGCGCGTCAAGTCGGTTTCATTCAGTAGCCATTACAATTTTATTTTTTATCTGTCTTTTGATAAATTTTTCAATCTGTATTGTACTGTCTACTGTGAAGTACTGTAAAAAATTAGAATTAATATCTAAGAAGAAAAACACATTTGTGTTTTTCTTCTTCTAAGAACTTTGTCAGTTTTTATCTTTTGTATACGGGCGAAATCGTGAGCAGTCTGTCCTACAATTGTTAGATAATTTCCACGGTAGAGCGCTAATTTCGCCCGCGTAACGGCGTGACTCACAAAAGACTCGACCATACATACCGCTCCAATACATACAAGTGCGTGATGTTATTTATGATCATTCAGCATCACTACTCGTCATAACGCCCCGATAGTATTCCGAGCAACGCTAATATATTCGAGTAATCGAGATCTTACAACTTAATTTTGGAGTGATTTTGACTCACAAACTTTTCAGCCTTGTAGGAAGATATGTCAAGCACTGTCAAGATCAGATTTCAACTAAGCAAAACCATACAATTTGTTTTGTTGGAAGAAAATATAAGCGATAGCAACTCTTGTGTTTGAGATAATTTGAGATAAAATTATAGTTTTTTTTTATGTAGGTTCTTATTAGTACTTAGCGGTGACCACTAACCATCAGGTTAGCCCGTATGCCTGTTTGTCTGTCTATGCTTTTTTTAAAGTCATGTTATTATTATAAATAATAATTCTCTTTTCTTACTACAGGCCAGTTAGAAACGATAAGGCACGGTTCTTCTATGGCACGACTTATTTGTGACAACGCGGATGCCATTCATCACATGCAACCAAAAGCGTTTGAGCAATTACATCACGGGTAAGTTAACAACAGATTAAAATTCACAGCCTTCTTATAGAAACACCGATATACGCGGGAATTATCTGTTTGTGATTTGCAAAGCGAAGAAAATAAAAATGTACACAATACAACGAAATATGAATATATATATAATAAAATATAAATATATACACAATACAACGAAATAAACAATCTTCAGCGGATTCACGAATAACGACCATTATAAAAAACACTAAATACAAACATAAAAATGGACTTGGAGTGTGATCATTAAATATAAGCATAGGCATTTTTGATCTCATTTTAATGAGGCTACAAGCAGATCAGATTACGAGCCGACCGTGCCCAAAGGTACATTTCATGCAATACTGCTTTGACTTACAACAGATAAAAAGATAAATGTTGTGAAATCATTGCAAACCATGGACTGTAAAACTAAAATTAATGGCTCAAAACTCAAATTGTGTTGTGTTTTTGAGGTATGTCCTATGTACTTCAAATATTAACATGTACCTAAATAACTACTTACTATTCATTGTTATGTAAAATTTGTGTAGATTCTAATCCCCGTTGGCGCATTCGGTAGTGCCTGTTGCAGGGGTCGTGGGTTTGAATCCCGCTCAGGACATATTATTATATTCATGTGACGAACACTTGTATTTGTTCTGTGTCTGGATATTAATATTATCTATTTAAGTATGTATTTAAAATATCTATGTATGTATATCAGTCACTGACACCCATATTACTCGCGCCTACTTTGGGGTCAGATGGCCGTGTGTCAGAATGTCCAAGATACTTATTAATTATTTAATACAAACAACATAACACCTACGCCATTGATTAGAATTTTTGACGTAAACAGGCAAACCTAAACTTTGATTATTAAAAACAAGTTTGAATTAAGCTAATATTGCTAAATACTCATAGCCGTAACTAATTTATTATAAACTCTAAAATTCTATGCCCACATCAAATAATTTACACGGGATTAAACATTATTTTACTCTGTAGCTCTATAGCTTTAGAAAGTTTCAAACTATTTTATGTTTCATTCAATATACCTTTGCTAAATTGTATTTTACTTTTATTACTTCAGGAACAAACTGGTGCCGTGTGAAGCCCTACCAGCCGTGGACTTAACATTATGGCAGGACGCCAGTTTTCACTATACGAAATAAGTATTTAACGGTGTAAAAATTATCAATACTATTGTGATATCTAACAGAGGAACTACATACAGTACAGTGGGCCAACGCCTTTAAAATCTCGCGAAATGCTGCCATTTCTGCAGGGATAAAAAGTTTTTAAAATTCTAGTTTTTACTTTGCTCCATATTTATTAGAAAATACGTCACTCAAATCTGACACACGACCTGCCAGTACCGAACAACTACGAGTATTTAGTAGTTTGGGTACTCGCCCTGCGAACCCTGCACGATTACTCTATATAGACGTGTCCGATGGCCCTATGTAGGAAATAATACTTGTTAGGCTGTGGTATTATCATCAATCCTGTTAGAATGGACGTATGTAGCGGTGTACATCTAATGTACGATATGTATGTATCTTTTAAAGGCGAAATTTATTATCACTACCTGATATTGCATTATTGGTTCGAAAATACTATGTAGGGTATTAATACTTAGATATATGAGTACCTAACGCAAGAATCCATGAGATAAAGATTGTCACATGTCAATCTCATACCAATTTGAACCATCCTATGTGAAACTATAATTAAAGTACCCGAAAATGTTTCTTTAACGATTATTATATTATTTTAACATACAAGCAAGAGAGCCACTCAATTTTGAGAGAGAATCACAAAACAGTTTATCTGCACCTGTCGTTTAGTAACTGCCTTAATGCCACGACAGTGTAATTCGATTTAGTAAAAAAAATATAATTTTCATTTTAGAACATTACTGAAAAAAAAACATAAAAATACTTATGTATGCCTGCTGTACTTAGCTATTTACGTAGTTTCCTTTCTGCTTGGGTTTATTTATATTTCTTAAGCCTCCAAAACATTTTGATTAAAAATGTGGAAACGTGGCAAAAATACTATATACTTGTTTGACTTACGTATATGTAGTATATAGGACGAGCTTTTCTCTTGTAATGACTAATTATTTTTGTCAACCTTACCTTGGTAGTGTCGATTTCTGTCAATGGATTCATCTTGTTAGGTGGTTCTCTTTCTACATATTTGTTAGGAGTAAGTACTAAGCTCCTGAATGGACGCCTTAAATAAGGGTTGTGATCAATGTTTTTAAATTTAATGTCTTATACATGGTAGGAACAGGTTTTGGGTTGAACAATGAAGTTGTTCGCTTTGTATGTGGAATAAAAGAGCCATTTACTTTTAATTATGTTGTTGGTATTATATTATATATATACAAATCCATTATTTGTTGTAAAATTCGCATTTTGAGTTCAAATTATGTGTATACGTAAGTTTGCATATTTTTAGTGTTATTATATTATGATACTTTGTATGTTATAAAAGGATTAAGTATTGCTGTTAATTTCACTAATGTTTCGTTGTTTAATATATTATTGTTACTTGTGAATGATGATGCTTCAATGTTACCTAGTGTATTTTCTCAATGTTCTATATGTTAATAATATTTTAATTATGTACAGTAACTACCGTTGCTAGGTTGCTACCATATTGTTGGTAAGCGAAAATGTTAGAATAAAAATTATTGTATATTAAATTGAAATACTATAAGATGAATAACGATAATTTAAAAATATTTAAACCAATATTTGTTTGAATTGAAACCTTACTCACTTAAATCTTCAATAATCAAATCTTAAATTACTCAAATCTTTCTGGTATTATTATACTCATTCATATAGACAGGTACCTTTATCATTCATCTCAGCTATAATAGTAGGTATACAATCATGTCCCTGTAGGTCGGGACCAGAATAGTGCTACGGTAGCCCCTGCCTGTCGTAAAAGGCGACTAAAAGGGGACTTCTGGGGTTGCGGGC
>DWTT01001897.1:0-10808 GCA_018250895.1 Carterocephalus mandan | reverse complement strand
TTCCATCATGAAGTTCCAGTTAATATCTTCCGGCTCCATCATCAGATCAGTTCGACAGTACCATATTATTGTATTGACATCAGAACTACAGACAGCTGCCAACTTTCATTACGCTACGATCCTTGGAAGATGGTTAAATTAGCTATCTTAGATTCCATTACATAGTTAGTTACATGTATGTAACTAACTATGTAATACCGACTATGTAATACGACCTGTAGGTCAACCTAATAAAAGCGTGTTAAAAATAAGAGAAAGATGCTTTCAATATTAAGTAAGGAACTAACCTAAAACAACAGAATACTTAGTCTTATGCTAAAACTAGCAGATGTAATAGGTTTATAATCTTTTAAGCTTTGAACTATGTATATGTATATACTAGTAGTAGCGGGATTAATACGAGCAGCATGAAAAACCTCTCATAGCGCGAATTGAAGACAGGTCAAGGTCATGAACACCATGACTCACACGAAACTGGTTAACTAGTAGATAAAATATAACATATCTGAATACAGTTCATTCACAAACAAAAATCAGTAGTGTATTTTTATATGTAGTGGAAATAACTAATAAAAAAAGTAGGTAGAACATTTATTGTTTATTATTGTGATTTTGTAATTTTTTAGCGATTTCGTGAGTGACAAATTCTGATTTCGTTCATGAGCGTGACAGGCACTTGGCCGGTTACTTAGGTATATTTGAAATTCGTCTGTCAAATTATTAATATCAGATTGTCCAAAATGGTTTATCAAATTGGTTAGGTATCAACAAATTTTAGCGTTCTAAGTATGTACTTAGACTGCGATACTTGGATAGTAATCGGGAAAATTATGTTCTGCCTCTACTGCTAGACACAAATTTACAATATCTGATTGTTCTTTTTAATATAGGCTATACATATAACATATGCATATGCTATCCATATTATTTAGGAGAAAATATATCATTCAGAAAGATTGACTTTTATCGTTTGTTTGAAATTCCAATAGCTTTAATAAGATTTTAATGGTTCCAATACGAATTTAATACAGTTTATCGTTAGGGCAAAGCTATTAGGTTCTATCGTTATTCTACTAGGTCATATCATACTAAATTAGTTTGTGTAAATTTATTACACTTTAATACAATTATTTATCTATACTCTTCAATCTAACTTAATCATCAGAGATAAATCAACAAGTAGCATCTACTCAACATGAAGATGTTGTTAACAAACATTTTGCAGGCTGCCAGAATTGAAACCTATGCTATGGAAAGATGCTTACTCGTAAACAATAATAAAATTAAAGCATCCAATGAAGAAGTTCTGCCGCAGTCATAATTTCTAAGACAGAGATCAGTTGGGACATCATCATCATGAAAATGTTTATAGTAAATGATGATGGACTTGAGAGATTTTTTCAAAATCTAAAAATATAGATTTAAGTTATTAATGGCGCGTGAGGTGTGAATGTGAATGTAACGCTAAACACAAATATTCCACGACTCTTGAAAGTCAATAGCGGTGTGACGGAAATAGTCTGTGATTGTGTTGGCAGGGCCGGGATTAGCGCGGGAACAGTCAAGCAGTCTGTCGCTGGCCCGCCTGCTCTTCATCTTAAGCATGGTAGAATGGTTCCCGTAATTGCTAAAGAGATGCTTTCGGAGAACTACATACCTATTTACCTAGCAATTATTATTTTGTAAAAGAATCATTTTATCTTCTCAATCTATGTAAAAATAACATACGTAGGTACACATATTAAATTAGTACCAACACACTTATTTTCATATATATTTAAGTACTATCTAACTACCTATGGCCTACAAAAACAGACCTACGACCTTATTAGATAGAAAAGTAAGAAAATTTTATTTAAAAATCTTTAAAATCGTAGGTTGGCGCACACAACCGGCTTTGCGGTTTACTATTTATGTCACTTCCGTAAATTGAAAGATTAATGGATCTGTCTTATGTGAATAAACTTTTACTGGGCAAATAATTTCAGGGCGTGATAAAATTAGTAGACCTCGTGAATTCGTCCAACATGCGTCGTCTTGGAGAGTTCAATGACTTGTCTCGTTTACCTATCAATTGGTTGTATGTTTTTTTACCTTTCGTGCTCTATCTAGCCACCTACGTATTTATTCGGATGTTGCACGAACGCATAAACAGTCGCTGACTGAACATGATTGCGTAAGCGACTTTTTTCTTTTGTTTTCAATGGATATTGTTTGTATCCACCAGTGTGTTTAAAAGCACGTAGGTATTTATGAGAGAATGAATCCGTACTTTTATGAGTTTGTGTGTTTTTAGTTATTTAAGATAGAAGATAAGATCAATAGTAGGTAGTAGTCAAGTAGGTACCTGAGTGAGTTTTACTATGATTTTATTATGTATATTTAAAACATAATAAAAACATATCTATTATGAAACAAAGTCTCCCTCCGCGTCATTGCCTGTAGGCGATCAACTTAAAAACTACTGAACGGATTTTCATTCAGTTTTCACCAACACACTGAGTGATTCATGAGGAAGGTATATAGATAAATTATATGTTAAGGTTCTAAATATGACGATAATTGTACATCATTGCCATAACGGACGGACGGTAGATCATGCCATAAGTGCCATAGATAGTGCCATAAGCTATTTTTAACGCGGGCGAAGTAGCCGGAAACAGCTAGTAAAATATAAAATGTAATGTAAGAGTACCTAATGTATCTACTTACGAGTATCAACTAAAACAGAGCAAATTTGTCATACGATAGGTAATCAAGAAGAACACATTTGAGGTAATACTAGTACGATTGGTTTTGATTAATAAACAGCTGCCTTTAATTTAAATGTATCTAACATGTTAAAAATTAAAATGTATCCAGGTATATCTGTATTGGATACCTAATTGCAAAGCTTTGTTGTGAGGCTATGCCGCTTAGGACTGGTACTTTCTAGTAATATTATTGTCACTGTCTGATAACCGACAGCAAATAAAACAATATAATAAACCGTGATTAATAAAACAAGATTGTAAAATATGTTTACCTGTTGAGTTGAGCAAAACAATTCCAACAAAATCCAATTGTACTGTATACTGGTAAATACAACGTCAGCTTTACAACAGAGACTTCTTTATCGTGTAAAAATATCACTAATACGACTAATTTAGTTATGTCGTGACGTCAGGGAACACTTTGATATTGTGATGGCCGATCAATTAATTCTGATAAGGCTCTATTCCAATATACACGTCCGTCTGCAAGGCCGGATAGCATTCATATGGCGTGTTGTTCGGATTGTGTTTTTAGTGAAATGTGGTGACACAGAGCGTACCGATTATCATGAATGTTCGTGACGTGACGTATGATTCTGCGTAAGATCACGTTCGTCTCGTCTCGGTCGAAGCCTCCCGGCACTAGGTAATCCAATTTAAATATACGTCATACACGAGGAAATACTTTGCGTTTTAATGTTAAGAGGTTTTATTTATAGAAACAGAATCTTTAACTTAGTTAATAATAATAAAATTAATTTTAAAAAAAATTGTCAGAGCATAAAAAAGTGTAGGATGACTTTCGTTTCGTGGTTCGATTTCTAAAAAGTGTGTGATGAATAAATGTATAAGGTTTTTTTTTAATTTTTCATTTATCAATACGAAAATCAAAAGTATGCATATAAACTCTTTGAATAGTTCACTAGCTTTTTCTGATAAGCGTGATTCCTTTTTATTCCATGTTGCTTAAGTTTTCGTGTGTTTCTTCTTCTGTTCAAAAGCCATGAAACATACGGTTAGTTTATGAAGAACAAGTTGAACTACGCGTAAAACCCCAATCAACAAAATTAGTACTTAGAGTAAAGGTAAATACGAAATCTCCATTATTTCGCCAATAATATTTATGCAGTGATTATCCAAGATCAAGTACTTACCTAGCTATCAGAACAAGCAAACAGATAATCAATGTTATGAGAAGTAATGTTAGAGTAGGTGTCATAGTCTAATTATAAGTAAGTAAACTACTACTACCTTTGTGTTTATAGTCACGTATCAACTGGAGTACCTATGTACGTTATACTATAATGAAATATAATACAGGAAATGTCACACCGTCTGAACGCTAATACGAAAAAAATACCTGCTGTTCCACTTTCTAAAATTTTCTAAAATTAAAAGTTTGTAATTTCGAAACATTGAAATTGGGATATGGAAAACATAAGGCGCCTCCAGGCGATCACGCGTACTATTTATGCTCTGTGTCTATTTAAGGTCTAGATAGGTATAGAATATAATAATTAAAGTTGTTAGACTGTTAATTAAACTTGTCCTTTTTTGCTCTACTGATTTACACGAATTCAATTTAAGATTTTATCCTTGATTGTTTTTTAATGAATCACATCACACAGGTAATTCCGATGCAAAGTGATATCATCATCTTAATACCACCAAATCCTTACGAGAAGAAGAAATATTACGAAATGAATTGGAATAAGATACCTACCTATCTTATCTTTATTAGTACCTACCCATGGTTTTAATAAACTTATTACACATAGTACCCATTTAAAGATCGCTTTAAATTTCACAATCTTATTCAACAGTAGGTACAACAACTTATTTAACCTACAGCCAAAAACTTTCAACTTACTTTACCCCATACTCAGATTACAGAACCAAATGCAGATAAAGTCTTCCTTAAAAACGATGTGAGACCTCATATCAGATAAGTATTGAGTGACGTCTAGCACTGACTCTATACGACACGAGCATCTTTCTGTGTGTAGAGTTACTAGATCTTGGGATTTTTTTTTATTGATTTTAGATTTACATACTACGTTACACTAGCTGTATTTGGATTGAATAATGTGTAGGTTAAATGATATGAATTGTATAACTTCTGAAAAACTTTAAAATTTCTTTCTTTAGGTATCCCTTACTTATTTACCTACCTTACTTATTATAATATATGTACATATATATATAAATGAGAAACTGTGTTTGTTGGTTTATCCTTATCAGATTATAATTAGTGGTTTAGTTTGAGGTCGAAAAAAGCTACACATTTTATATTTTAAACCAATTTAAGTAGGTAGAGGTAGAAGTAAAGTTCTAAAAGTTTAAACTTTAAGTTTTTCCTTGCTCTTTTTCTTTAATTTCAGTAACCGTGGGACAGCTCTATGAAGGTAAGTAAGAATTTTGTTGTCTCTTAGAAAGTTTTCATTCTGTTTGGCCTTTATTCTTGTGCTTACACGTTACGCTACCCTTAGTGTTACGTGTTAGTGAGAAAACCCACATTACTGTAAAGATCATATTGGATTGTTGAATAAAAATTGAATTATTAACAATTACAAAAAAAAGCTTTTTTAACTTTTTTTTATTTTCGTGCATTGTCATCGAAATCAAATATGTCAGCTCGATAGCTTCAGTGGAAGTGGGTGAAATATTGATTGCAAGATTCCAGGACATACATACATAGATACATACATACAACATGCAACTTTAACCCACTGACCAGGTACTGTAAGCTCTTTAATATGTATACATTCATATACATACTGTAGTGTTAAAAGAGAGAGAGAAGCTAAGTGTAAGAAATAAAAAGAATTTTAAATAAGGAGAATAATATGAAGAAACTGATGTGTAGAGAAAAGGTATTAATAAATACTACAATACATACATACGAGTGAAGTTAAATAAAAGCTTTTAAAAAAAGGAACACTTAAGAAATCTTTTCGTTTGACTACTGGACAAGAATCCATTAAATAATTATTTGTATCTACACTTGGCACTCGCCTTATTAAACCAGCAGGATATTTCCATAACATCCATATTAGCGAGCGGCGCGGCGGGGGCGCAGCGAAAATAGCGTGCAAACTGTATGATGGAGGTGTTAACAAGTCAGTCATGGTGTTTACTGCAATGAACATAGAAATATAATGATGCTTAAGAGCTTCGATAGCCTATTTAATTTGCACTATAAATCAAATTTCATAGATAATTCAATGTTTTCAGAAAATAATACAGGTACCTACTACCTTAATGGGTTACCGAAGTTTGTATGGGATATCGGTAATTTTGAATATGAAAAGTATGTAACCTAATGAATGTATGAAAACGATGAGCATTTCTGGTTGACCTTTGTGTGTGTGTGACCAAATATAATTTTAAAACAGCACATCCTAGTGGTAGAAAAGGTGAACGAAGTTTGTATGTTAAATCTCGACAAGATTTCATCGGAAAAATAATTATTTAGATCTGTAACATGTTTTTAGTTGTGATTATTATGTAAATATACAACAAAGGATTTAACATAACATTATTGTTAATATTGATTAAATTATATGGCACTATTAATTTTTGCTCACTACGTCTGCTGACTTTGTTAGCTTGTGTATGTATACCTACAGCAGGATTGTGTATCGATCTGTATTATTTCATGTTGATTTGTAAAAACTAGTGCGTACCTACTAATTATCTACTTAAATTTTGATGGGTAAACGGAAGAGTAAGCTCAAGAAGTAGAGGTCATTCATTCAAATGGAAGTAAATATTTTTAGCGACAAAACTTCCGTGTGATTCCTTACAGGTAGTGACCGGTATTAACTATACTAATGTGTAAATAACTGCTTGAGCGGCGGCTATAATTGAGCGGTGTTAATGACTCCTCTTGTAGCTAGTTGACATACATAGGTCATTATATTAAAGCACTAAGCAGTTGACTTATAAACAATCTCAGAGTTTGCGTTCGCTGAATATCTTCTTTTTACATTAAAGTACCTACTCACTACATTACAAGTTGCATCTAGCTGCAATTGATTTCAAGGTTAATCAACAACAAAATTAAAAAAAAAAACAGCGTTGACTACTTAGGGTAGTGGGTAGGTAAACTGGGGTAGCTGGGTAATTAAAGTTTGTACCACTGGCTACCACCGGCTAGATAATACTTATAACTAGAGAAATGGTTAAATAATGTATGTAATTAATACATTGCACTTATGAATTTAATAATAGATACACTCATAGATAAAGTCGGCATGCGGCGTAATAAACTTCGTGCAACAGATTGGAAAAACTTCAAACATTGAATTTGGCCTTGATGCTAAACGAAAATAGGTCTACGAATTTAAGAAGGTACTATCTTGCATTTGCTTAAACATGCTTAAATTATGGGTGGACCGAATGTATTGTTTACACGAGTCGTGAATTGATAGACAACACGTGTGTGCAATAGTATAAGTATTTTATTTAGTAATTGCTTAAGCTTGGTCTGTTCCCTGCTACGGATAGAATATTATGGCAGATTACTAATATTAGTAATCTGCTATAATATTAGTTATTTGCTACGAAAAAACAAGATCAAAACGATACGCACAGTCTTTTCATACTCATATTCACCAACTTTCTGATGTATAAAAGGCAATAAACAAATATTCTAACGGCAATTACTGGATAAATCATATATTAAAACTGGGTATTCAAAATGTAGGTCGTCATCCGGTGCGGCAAGGCGCCAGTTCCGTTTTCTGGGTGAAACAGTTTACGATACGGGAACGGTATTCTTCATTTGACCTGAATTACAAGGAAGAATGTTTAGTCAAACAACATAAAATTTGTAATTAAATGTCCGCACTAGGCCAGGATATAGGCTAGGAAGCAAAAAACTAACATGTTTTTGGTATTAGTTCAGACAAGAGAGATAAAGAAACACCTACGTACCTACCTACTCGTGAAAAGTGAAAGAGTTCGCCCGGGGCAGTACCATCGCCCGCCACAGTACCTAGTGCCATTTCTACAGTTCTTATAACATAATTGTCTTTATAACAATTGTGGTCCGGTTGGAAAGGTGGTGATTACCGGTTACACTTCTTTAGAGGAGACCATCTTAGTCCTCGAGAGTAGCAACATATTTGTGATTGACTTGGAACGATACTATTATTAACAATTACTAACACCAACTAACAGGACTAACTATCACCTAAGTATTCTGTGCTATCACTCCGCCCAGTCCTCATACGCACTAACGAACTGACCAACTAATGTTCTAATTAACTCTCTCAGCTAACTGGGCTAACCATCTCTGTCTCTATTTGTTGTTCCAAGTCAGTCACAATTTTCATGGGCGGCAGCAGATGGGTGGTGTGCAAGCTCGTTTGCTACCCTATATCTATATATATATCTATCTATATATATCCATTAAAAAAAGTATTTCAAAACATACATATGAATTGACCGTTGATTGCTTAATACACAAAATTGTGAATGAACATTATGAGGAAGTGCCAAGGTATTGAGGAAGACAAAGTTTTTTCATTTAGCCTCTATAGAGCACGGCTTGCGACATAATCACTACAATTTTTATTCAAGGTTTGATCGATTGATTTCGAGTTAATAGACAACTTTCCTAGGGATTTGACATTATTATAAGCAGCGAGAATACATGGTTTAGGTTCAATAGTAATCGACTCGATCGGTAGTCGAGCTAGATATTGGGTAGTAAAGGTTTTACATTACCTATGTAATACATTACTTTTTTGAAAAGTAATGTATTAACTACTACAACCATAGTCCAAAATGTCCTAAAATGATAAAAAAATGAAACTTAAAATCGAATTTGGTCGCGTGTGAAAACTGCGAAAATGGATTCGATATGACCTCACTTGAATTTCTGTTTCTTAATTTTGCGGTGAACGAACAGTAAAATGGAATTGTTAGCGTCCTACATTCTCGAAGCCATGTCATGAGAATAACGGAGTCTTTACAATGCCTATTCTTAAACATTGTCTTTTCCTATGCTACCTGCGTGACCCCTGGGAAGTTTGAAAGATAACGTTGGAGATAATTAACCATAAACCATCGCACGCGTCAGGCGTCACGTAGGATAAATCTAGGCAGTTTTACTACATATAACATATTTAAAACTAAGATAATTGTGTAGTAGGAGTAGGACAACGTATCTTTTTTTAAAGTAACGAATAAGTATGTGGTGTTATAGGTCACAAAGTATCTGCGGCGGCTATATAGGTGTTTATTTTTAATGTTTTTAATATACCAATCATGATAATATTTTCAAACGAGCTGATCGGTCCAATGCGCAATGGTGATGATATATTAATAGGTTATGATTATGATACCTAGAATACCTACTAGCAAAATCTGGATATTTTTTTATAAAAATTTAAAATAAACTATAATTCATTCATATGTAACTCTACCTAAGCCTTTAAAGAACACTGCTGGACCATATCACAGATTACTAAATGTAAACCATGTTGGACATAGACCTCTAATGGTTGTCGAGTGGAGTCGATTAGGGGAGGACCATAGCCATATAAACATGCCTAGATACTCAGAATAACCACCCCGATAGATAATTTAAATATAGTGAAGCGGCCGAAAATTAGGTAAAAGTTAAATCTTTGTAATCAACCACAGCAAATCATTTAATGTAAGGTTTCGGTTTTTTTAGCCGCTACGAGGCGTAGCTTACGTAAAATTATTAGGTTTATTGAAGGTGTATAAAATTTTAATTAAATTTTCCATTTATTTTGGACCAAGAAAATGTAGCAATTTATTAATTGTTATTGAAAATTTGCTGGATTTCATGGCGAACTACCACTGGAATTTGACCTCTCCTATTTAAATATTTTCATAAAATTACAACTTTTACTAATTTCCTATGTCCTCGCATGTGACCTTATACTCGTACGAATTTAACTGGACAAAATCCTATTTATTTTTTCTTACAAAAACATTAATTATTAAATTCTAGTACAGTTGTAATCAGTACCGAATAAAATAACATAATAATTACATAATAACGTACATTTCAGTTTGTATAATAGGGTATGGTCTCATGAAGGCAAATGGCCTATAATTTTATGACAATCATTATATCTGCCAAAATTATTAAATAAGAAATATAAATAGTGTAGGTGGGTATCCAATTGAAATCTTAACTACCTTCATGAGTACACACCTATATCACAGAATACTATGTGTCCTTATAATACACATTACGCAATCAATGGACTTAACATTACTAGTGCGAATCCACGCCTCTAAACGAGACCCGGAAAATTGTCGGCAGGCGAGGACCAACAATGCAAATCTTATTGAATCATGTGGTTCACCTCTAAACTTGATCTTGCTCAACGTGTCATTTCTATAAACCTGTATTTGATCGAATGACATATTTATTTTAGCAAAGTTAACATTGTTTTAGCAAGAAACACTTAAAAATTCATTCCAAAATTATTTTCCGATAGTTTATTTCTAAAGAAGTAATAGTTTAGCGAGTCGCTGTTCTTTATTTTATTTTATATTGTACTTTTGTATTTTATTTGCCTTTTTGTTGTGGCGAAATAAATACTTAAATCTTTTTTTTTCTTATTCTTTTTTTTATGGATACAGGATAGCAAACGAGCTTGCAACACCACCCATCCGCTGCCGCCCATGACAACTGTGACTCACTTTGAACAAGACTCAATTAGGGACTGGGATGGTTGTCCAATTTGTTGAGAAAGTTAATTAGAACATTAGTTGGTCAGTTCGTTAGTAGGTATGAGGACTGGGAACTGTTAGAGATATTTAGTCCTGTTAGTTGTTATTAGTAATAGTCCAATTAGTATTTGTTAGTAGGAGTCTCGTTCTAAGTTTCAATAGTTTATTCAAACAGTCTAGAGATTATTATAGTGTGTGTCGGTATTGATTATGATTTATAGGTATAATAATATGTGGTCTATATTACACCGTCTTTTTTCAGCCAGTCAAAAGATAATGGATTAAATTGGTATACGAGATCGACCAACACGTGCTTACTCAGTGCGTAGCGCT
>DWTT01001896.1:0-10809 GCA_018250895.1 Carterocephalus mandan | reverse complement strand
TATAATATCGTCTACAGTAGCGTATTAAAATAGTGCTCTGTTCTGTGTCTCAAGCCGTGTATAGCTGGAAACACTTCTAAAGAAAAAATCACACCCATTTGGAAAACAAATCACACATATTATTATGTGCTCTCCGCCTTAGTATTTTATTAAATCTACCTAACAATTTAATGATTATTCATTATGTTAATTCTATTAGACAAGGGATTACTATTGAATATTTTGTCACAATATTATCACAGTATTACTTTTTTCTATCAAAAACTTAGCCTACTTTCATCGTAGTCACCATGTAATAAATATTAGCTCTTGTGATCACCTATGATGGATAACATAGTTATCACGTCTACCTATATCTTAAACATCATACGAAACTCTTTTTTCAGTCTTCTGAGTGCCTAAATCAACGATTGGTTGTCCATATGGGATTGGAGATATTGGCCCGCACTGATGACTTTCTACGTTATATGCGATTTAAGAAATTAAATGTCACTTGCTGTAACGGTGCGGTCATTGCGAGCTAGCAGAGAGTTCTCCATAATGTTCTCAAAGGCATTTGAAGTCTGCCAATCCGCACTTGGCCAGCGTCGTGGACTAAGGCCTAATCTCTCCCATTTCCTCCTTCCCGTGCCCTAAATTGGGACAAAGAAAGGGTTGTGGCTTTTGGTTATGTTCCATAACCACATTCCATCGCAATGAAGAAGGAAAATCTAACAAAAATAATAAAATTGAACGATTATTACAAGTTTTTTTCAATTTCCATCTCTCCTTGGGATCTTTGAAATTTTCCGGGATAAAAAGTAGCCTATCTCACTCTCTAGGACGAAGTTCTCTTTGTTCCTCTGAGAAGAACAAACCAACAAAAGATTTTGAAGGCCAAGATTTGTTACAAGTGTATGTGAAATATTTCTTACGATTTTATTTATGTTATGAATTATATTACTATAAATAAACAAGCAGATACCTAATATTATTCGGTTACCCACCATTTATAAACATAATCAGTCTGTAGATGCCAGTATAAGTCATAGCAAAACGGTTTTTTAGACGCTGCAGTATAGTTTTCATAACATTGGTATATTTTTTCCAGAAATGTATAAAGAGGAACTTGGGTCCCTTAATGATAAAAGAAATTGAAGACACTGATGATTGGAAATGTTTTAAGTGCAATTCTAAATATCTGTGGGATTTGCGTGCAGTTTGCTGGGCTGTTCTGCGTTACTGTGATCTAAAAAACAAGTAAGTAATGTTTGATTAAATACTTTTATAATGTTCATTTGAAACCTACATCTATCATTTTATTAAACTTATAATAATTATTTCAAAATCAGAATTACATATAAAACTGAAGACCCTGCTTTAAAGGAAGTATATCAGAAGGAATGCGCATTGGATCTGTCAGATTGCTGTAGAAGTAAATATAGACGAACGACGGAAAAAAAACATTCTGAAAAGAAGAAGGAAAAGCAAAGAGAAGAAAAACAAAAAGAGAAAGAAGAAAAGAAGAATGTATCTCCCATTGTGAAGCCTTCTACCATTATCCAAGTTAGTTTAATTAGAAGTTGTTAGCATTTAATGGCTACAGCTATTAACTATAAGTAACTATTGTATTTAATTTTTCTTAATTTCTGTATGTTTAGGTAAAGAAATTTGCTTCAATCAGTGCAGAAGATCGCATAAATAAAATTGATAAAAAAGCACAGAAGAGGCCTGCCAGCCCCAAAAACACTGCTTCCTTAAAAAATACTGTTACGTATGGTCCTAATAACATGATAAATTCTGTAGCTATGCCATCGATGCCCAAGAAAGTAAGGGTAAGTAAAATAATGAAAAAAATATGCCGGTACTAAATGAAATATATTTTCTTATTTCAAATTTTTTGTCTTTTTATGTTTAAACTGACTTTTATCTCTTATATTCATTTTTCCAGATGCCCAACTCAATTTTAATAAATCCTGTACGATTCAATAATAAATCGCCTGCTACATATGCACGGATAAGGCCTAAGCCTCCTCAAATTCGTCACATGATTTATAATGGTTTTAACACTAACCCATTCAATGACAATATCAACCTTTCTATTGAAAGTTTAACCCAAGTGAGTTAACCTCCTAATATTTAAAATTTGATTTGGATATTAGTAGCTAGATTAACATGGGAACTTTGGTCGTTTTACATATATTTTGATCTCTATTTACATCTTGATCACATGTTAACCGTTAGTAGGATTTAGGTAATACTGAATAAACAGATGCATTGTGTTGATATAACATAGTAGCCTGGAAATACATTAGTGATGATTTCTTTTTTGATTTTATCTGCTGTAACTCGATCACACTTTTACTGGCATTAACTGTTGAAAGTATCAGAATTTTTTATGAGCTTCACACATATCATGTTGGTTTATTTAGTTTTCACGTGGGCGTGCGCAAAAGCTAGTTAGCTAGCTAGTTTATTATGAAAATTAAATATAAAATTTAGGTACTCATAATTTATCAATCAAGTAATTACCAACAATATTTTACAGGGCTTAGACATGTCATCTGTTGCTGGGATGGGAAATAACATTCGGGGCTTGGGAAATAACTCTCAAGACGATGTGGTCTGCACTCCCGACTTTCCGTTGGAACCACTGTGTGAGGTAAATCAATATCTAAAATTGATATTTTCAAAATGACTGGAGAAGACAGGAGAGATTACACTGGTATTTAAACTGTATCTCTTTTTTTAGGTAACAGAAGATAACAACGACGACGATGTACAATGCATGGGACCCGTGGTAGCCCCTAAACCACCCCCACTGGCCCCTCCACTACTTGTTCCTCGTAATGCTAATACATTGCCTACACTTTCAAATGACAATATTATTCAAATGACAGAAAATGACGTTACTGTAAATGCAGCGACAGGAGGATTGAAATTCCGGGTAGACCCACAGACATTATCCGCCAACAAAATGTATCGTTTACCAGATGGACGTATTTTCGCAATTAATTCCAATCCGAACATGCCTGGTGGCTATTCAGCTACTATTGTAGCGGTCACAGACGAGTCTTTTCCGAAAATGCCTCCGAAAGGTGCGACATACGCAGCCAAATTAAGTTCAGTTGGATCACTTATGTTATCACCTCCTCCTTTGAAATCATATCGCAACCAAGATACGAGCTCAAAGTCTAAGCGTAATAATACTGCTAAAACTTCAAAACACAAAAAGAAAAAGGCCGCACCTACACGAGATTGCGATTTGAATGTGCCGGTCGAATGGTACCGTTATAATTTAATAGACGCTGTACACTCATTAGAATATTCCTTGTCAAAATTGAATGAATTGAAGCAAGAAGCTACAACAAGGTTCTTACGCACCCGAAGTGTTAGTGAAATGCGAACTCTTCATAAACGTTTAGAGCGACTTTTAAACACATCTAGTTGTAGATTCAATGAAATTCGAGATTGCATAAACAAGGAAATGAATCAATACCTTTCAAAAAAGCTCGCCGGTAATACGAGTGAAGATGACGACGATGTTGAAATATTACAAGACGATAATGATGATCCTATATTCATAGATGAGAATTCTGTCGATTCAATGCCTAATGAAAGTCAGGAGGTTGACTTGACTGTTTTGGGTAGCGATCATAATGAATCCGGTGAAAAATCTGAAGATAAAAATGATGGTGTTCAAATTGTTGAATCTCTATGTGATTCTACTCATCAAGATTCAGACAACGAAAATAATTCTTTATTGCCAGACAATTCTACATTAAACGACCAATCAATTCAATCCAACATTTCTACTCTTCAAGATAAATCAATATCCGTGGAAAATTCGGTAAAATCAGACAAATCTGAACATCCGGAAGAATGTATATTGCCAGACAATCCTGTAGTAAGTACTACTCTACCTGTTATTCCTAATATTGACGACAGTTTACAAGAGTCGCCAAGGAAAGATAGTGAAAAAGAAAGTGTTGATGTAAATAATACTAATGTAGATCAAGAGGACCAAACAGGAGACCAAGAGATAACCAAGGAGAAACAAACTGATAATACTGAAATTAAAGATGAACACGAAGAAGAAGACATGGGAAATGATATAAATGGCGAAACTTCGAAATCAATTGACCATAATCATAAGACCGAAGCCGCAGAGGAAGATAAAATCGACGAAGAACTACTTAAAGATGATATTTCTGACCAAGTGCATACTGGTAAAAAAAATGATGATTCAGAGATAAATGAAGACGTGATTGATAACTTATTAAATGACGATCCTGGTGATAACATTGAAAGGCAAAATTTAACACCGATGGATATTTCTGCATAAAATATACAGAAATTGTAAATTAGATAAAGCTAATAAGTCTTATATTCATTAAATCTTTCATGGTATAGCTACATGAATGAGCGTCGTTAATTTGTTTGAGTATGTTTATTTGGATAAACAGTAAATTGTCAAAATAAAAAAATAGTAATTTTTTTAAATAATATAATAATATAAACTTGTTTTAAGAATGTTTAAGTGAATTCCATTTAATTATATACACTGCATATCCATCCATCCTCAGCCTAGAGGTCCATTGCTGGACATAAGCCTCTCTAAAACAACGCCAGTCCGACCAGTCATGGCCTGGCCCCCCCTTGTCCAAGGGCGGCTTGTGCTCCTTTTTCTGTTTCGAGGACTTCTTTTCGCTACAGGATAACATTAATTCGAACTATGTTCCCCTTTATTATGAATTTATTTATGAGGTATGTTCACACTTCCACGCTTGTAATTACACTGAAGTCAAAAAAAAATGGAACATAGAATATTAACATACCCTTTTAAAATATCTTTTTGAATAAATTGATAATTTTTTTACGACTACAAACACTGCAAGTTTAATATTCCTGATCTAAGTTTTTTGTTTAGTTAGTATGTAGTATCGTTAAAAGCGCAGCTTGAGTTGCCAGGCAACTGTTATTGTTTATATAAAAATCTCGAGTACATATAACATTTTACTCATACAATTACATCAATATTAAATATAGATTTTTTTATACCCTTATTTATAAAAATGTAATAAACCTATTTTAGCTATAGTGTAGTATGAGAGCCGTATCTCATTAGGATGTCATGGTGGCGCCGCCAGTCAAAACGTGTAAATTTGTATTACAACGTACCTAACCGTCGATGCCAGTCTGGTGTCGCCGCCAGCTCCCGCGGCCCGCTGTGCTTGTATTGGTATTAACAAAATACATCCGAATCCCTAACGCGCCTAATAACTGCTATCTCATTCGGCCGCCAGCTGCGATACTATTCGCGCGTTCTACGTCGTGTTGAATTTTTACTAAATAGGTTCAAATTTAAAATGTCTCCGATACCGAAAGATTTATAGTTATAGTCGAAATTGAAAATAGACCTGCAGTCTGTCTGAGATACATCGTGAATACACACGGATACAATGTATATGCATATATAGCGCTGCCGGCGTCGCTACGATGGCATCCTAATGAGATAATAATATGGTCCTTAAGAGTGTTGTCTTCATTCAAACATTCATAATTTGACAGGTCATAAAACACTATAGCTATAAAAGGCTTATTAATTTGTTATAAATCCGCCACCACCTTTTACCCTCTTTATTGAGTTTGCCTTGCTCAGATTATTTGTATATAATTTATGGCATATTGATTGTCACATGCTAGCTTTCCCAGATGACTAAAGCTGCTATATTGCAATTAGTGTTTTTATTTCCATCATGATCTTAAGATCTATAAGCAAGTTTGATTCGACTGAGATAGAGGTTTTGTATAAAATCATAATCATACCTTACAGATATTTCTATTTCGTTTTAGTATTGTGTTTCAATATTATCACCTTTATCAACAGCGACATGAATAGTCATGAATGGACCCATAATTGTATGAATTTATTATTTTGTATCCACCGCAACCCTTTGTCCCCACTGTTGGGCAAGGGTCTCCTCTCAGAATGGCAGGGATTAGGCCTTAGTCCTTCACCGGTAAACCAAGTGACATTTAATTTCTTAAATTGCACATAACTAAGAAAAGTCTCAAAGTGCAAAAAAGAAAGTGCGTGCCTCTTGGATTTGAACCCGGACCCCTCGAATTCGTTAGTGGCTGTTGCTGCTTAGTTATTAACAATTATTTTGTATACTGTACTTTAATTCAATTACTCTAAGTTGTAATTTGATTACTAAACTATGTACATAATGTTGTTTTGGGGTATACTAATTTTATAATATGTTGTTGTATGGTAATATTTTGTAAAAGATTTTTATCTTACTCTGCATTCCTAAATTGGAATTAGGAGTAAAATTCTCGTTATATGCTAGTGTTTCTAATTGCATCCAAGGTTCGGCAAGATAGCCACACAATAGAGAATATACCTTCAGGACCACACTCTGATTGAGTATCTACAGCATACCAATAGATATTTACATAGGTAGTAATATAAGTGAATGTTAGATATAAGGCTTCATATAGAGAATATTTCCGTAAAATTGCGTTTAGATATCTAGAACAGTGCATCGGTACTATGTAAATAAAGTTTTGGTAAAATCTGCTATATGGGAAGTCTTTTATTACTTGTGTCTCTAAAATATAAATTTCTAAACAAACGAGATCTTGTAGTTTTGTGATACAATAATTTTGTTTCTGGGATGAAATGCAATTAAACGTGTATTTCAAGTTACATTGAATTTTGTTTTCTTTGATAAATTAGCTGGTACTATTGTTGAGGCACGCTACACGAGCTAGCGCTGCTTAGAAGCTTCCTGCACAGACACCTTATTAGTCTTAAATGAAGTGATGCGCGGAAAACGAGCATGTTACTTCATTTATATGATGGCGTGTGCCATCACGAACTGCGTCAGCGTGTTTCGTAGGTACGCAGTGCGCTAGTAGTACTAGCAGCATGGAATTAATTGATACTAGCGTATACTCGTAGTTCTGCAACCAACTCCAAGGATTTCTTTTTAAATATCCTTGCTAAAATTAAGCACTCAATGTGGCGTAGAATGTGTCCCGGTTATCAGGCAGCTTCTAGATAGCCAAATAACAAATACAGGTTTAAGGAAAAACATTTAATTAAAAACCATGGACACAAATGCAAATGCGGCAGTAAAAGTTTAATTTAAATAACATGATTAAATCGAAAAAAAAACAAACATTAGATGAGTAGTAAAATATCACATTAATGTACTTATCAGATATTCAAAACTATTTAGTTCAAAAACCAGTGAAACTATGTCCACGGTCAGTAGCGGAAATGTCCTTTGCGGGACCGCTCCTCGTGGTAGACGCGCATGGGAGAGTAGTTGCCGTTCGATGCTCCGTTCGCGTTTAAACCTGGAAAACATTGTCCCTATTATTTTGTGTAAAACGATACAAGGATGTGGTTTCATTTGCCATGGGTACATGCAGGGCCGGATTTAGGGGAGGGCAAACGAGGCTACAGCCCCGGGCCTCCACAATAGAGACGGAAAAAAAAAAGTTTTATATTCCAACTAGTACACAAATTTTCTTTTGTTATTTTTTTCGCTGTTTTACCTTCACCTTTACCGTTGAACTAACATGATTATAATATTGTTCTTAAATATAACAGAAATCATTTATCTAAATTTTTGTTTGTTTTAAACTAAAATAATCTACTCGGTTTCACAGTAAATTATTGAAAAACTCGACTGAAAAAAGTTGTTCTCATCTCATTTGGAAAATAATTTGGGGCCAGAGGGCCTCCACTCCTTTGTTGCCCGAGGCCTCCACACCTCTTAATCCGGCCCTGGGTACATGTATATTATGTAATTGAAAAATGGTCAGTTCCAACATTGAATCTGCGTAGGAATCTATGCTGAATTACAGTGAAGTAAAAGGTCCGCCTTTCGTATATGTAGGTACATATCAGAAAGGTACATAGGCCTTAAAATGTCGTGCTGGCCTGTGCTTGTAGCGCAATACACAGTGAGATAACCAGTAAGTAAGACTTGGTGAAAATGGGTTGATTGAAATGAAATGCCTAAATTACCAAATACGAGAAATCTAAATGTGGGTGTTTAACTTCATTTGTCTTTGGTCAAAACTTTCACCTACGCGACGTAGGTTGTGAAAAAAGTAATGCTGAATATGTATTAGATATTATATAGTGCCATCATTCTGAAATGAAAAGATTCCATATCAGTATTCAATTGTTTCGTTGATTCGCCAAGTAAAATATTTCCAAGTTGTGTTTACACCTCACAAACAGAGTGGGAACTGTTTTGAGCCGGGGGTTATTAAGTTTCTAATCTGACTTTTATGCTACATACTAAGTACATTATTATATTCATTAAGAAAATTATTTGTAGGACTAACATTAAATTAGTGTGATACTTGTTTAATTAATTGTGGTTTTAATAAGCCGTGCGTGACTAGAATAACCGTGACTACCTACATTATTATTTTAGTGCAAATATTAAAATTATAAAAAACGTCAATGTTATGTGGTGCATTGAAAAAATACTAAAAACATTGTAATTTTAGCACCGCTTACCATCCATACCTTTGCCACTGAGTTGTCCATCCACGGTAGAAGCTTGGGGCCATAAATACTTTGGTTATTTTAATTTAACATAAATGAATATCATACAAGTATCTATACATTTTTAATTAAAAAACCATTTCAACCTCTAAATACGTTTAAGTAGGTCCCACGACTGCGCATACAGCTGTTTACGTGGTAGATGATAAATGTAGTATGTATTAGTTTTTGAACAATAATGTATGCCCTGAAAAGCTCTTCCTGTCTATCATTCGGGAGTTTAAAGGCAAAAGACAGAACAGCGCAGTGGCTACAAGCATAACATAATGTTGAGTAGGGTAAACATGTCCCATATGCAGGTGATATAGCACTAGGTAGTCTCACCATGCAGCAGGTGGTGCGGTCGCGCCGTAAAGGGGGGGGGGGGTGCACAGCAAGGCGCCAGCAGCAGGTCGTATAGTACTATGGAGTGTCTTACCCTGAAGCAGGTGGTGCGGCGGCGCCGTGGCGGGCGCTGCGCAGCGCGGCGCCAGCAGCAGGTGGTAAAGCGCGAGGTACACGGCCGCCGCCAGCAGCGCCGCCACGCCCAGCGCGCGCCAAGCCGAATCCTGCGCACTCTCGAGTGACACAAGACCACCGACTATCGCTCCAATGCACCTGCCTGAAACACGACGCAATATTTTTATAACCAGGGTCCATCGACTTAAAAACTTGACATCAGTCATTGCTTAACGAAAGTAGAATATAAATGGCAAAAGAAATAAGAATAATCTCGAATCTCTCTCGAACTCACCGATACAAAAGTGCGCAATGACGGGCAGCGCCTGGCCGGTGGTGGTGTACTTGCGCGGGACCAGATGCCGGAAGTACAGGATGGCGGTCACCCACGCCAGGCTCAGCGTGAACACCTCCAGCACTTCGCATACCACGATCCACGCGTACGACACGCTGTACGCTAGGCCTGGAAACCACAAAATGAGCTTCATTCTCTAATCTACATGTACAACTCAAAGCCGCCGAGGTGGAATACGCTTCAGGTCAGTTATGAGAAAAAAGACGAACGATTAAATTATTTTGCTGTTTCGGAAAATGTTAGAACCGCCAGAAGACAATTATTAAATAGAGTAACGATCTTTATGTGCAATTAGTTTATCCCGTAGATGGTATACAAGATGGTATCTGATCTTAGAGTAGGTTGCCTGACGTCGCGGCGCCCGCATGGTATGTTCTGGCGGCGGCCACGCAGCGCAAGCGTCTTCAGACTCAAACCCCAAAATCCAACTAACTTCAGAACCAAACCTTCGCCCAAAACTTACATTCATTTGTTTTATTTGGGTAACTATAAATTTATAATTTTTCGGGTGACAATAAAATGAAGTGTGTTTGAATATTTTAAATGCGGCCCTGGCCTACACCGGTACATACGGTACTGAGTAGGTAAGTATTTGTACTTAGTCTATAATAACTATAGCGAGCCGTTTGGTATAATTACACCAAATCACTACGTCAACCTAACAAACTTTTGATCTTATTTCTTGCACGAAATAACATAATAGCTGTCACGTTTTATTAAGGTTCACTCATAATTGTTTTAGAGTCACTCACAACTCGAAAAAGTTTATACAAAATATTTCATAATTTTTTGTATTTACATCACTCCGCCATCTTACATATTTATATTGTTGGTAAATATACCGGTAAACCGCAAGCAGTAGAAGGTGAAGGCCGTAATGAAAATGTTGGAGTGGCCCACGTAATCGACCAGCGCCTCGGCCCACCACAGCGCGGGCACGGCCGGCAGCGCGCCCGCCGCGCTCGTCAGCCCCACCTCCACCCACGTGCCGTTCAGCTCCGTCACGCGCCTGGGGAACAAACAACCACGGAACAATCACAACTACAGATACTAGATAATATAACTCGTGTTAACTGGATGGGAGCTCACTAGCGTATCCGCTTGAGCTAGGACGAGCAAATAAGCCACAAAAGACGACCCGACTTACCTCGACACCTCAATTTGAGATCATCAATATTTCAAAATATTGATGATCAAATCAAATTAAATTATTGTAGATAGATACAAATAAATCTTATCCTCAGTTTTTGAATCACACATAATCTTAAATCTAGATCGTAGAAGACATGAAATTAGCAAGATATACTTATTATTCGTCCACTTTATAGGTTGCAACTTTTCGACGATCTTTTTTTTTTTTTTATTTTTTTTTTTTTTTTTTCCCCTACGATGGAATATGGGGCTTACCCTTCCTGATTATATATTATTTTTTAAAAAT